>BQNB010043781.1:0-45299 GCA_026074375.1 Tanacetum coccineum | reverse complement strand
AAGATGGCAAGCTTTTCCGTACACGAGCTTATAAGGAGTGCACCCAATGGGTGTCTTGAATGCGGTACGGAAGGCCCATAATGCATCATCTAACTTATCAGACCATGAAGCACGGTTTTCACCTACGGTCCTTTCTAAAATATGTTTTAAACCATGATTTGAAACCTCCACTTGTCCACTCGTTTGTGGATGATACGCGGTAGAAAGATGGTGGGTAACTCCATACTTAGGCATGACCTTCGCAAATTGGTCATTGCAAAAATGAGTACCGTGATCACTAATTATAGCACGAGGAGTTCCAAATTGGGCAAAAAGAGATTTCAAAATTTTAACAACAACTCGAGCATCATTAGTGGGGAGCGCTTTTGCTTCAACCCATTTAGACAAATAGTCGACGGCTACGAGAATGTACTTGTTCCCTCGAGAAGACGGGAACGGGCCCATAAAGTCGATGCCTCATACGTCAAAGATCTCTTATACTTGAATTGCATTTTGAGGCATTTTATCTTTTTGCGAGATTTTGCCTTGACGTTGACAAGCGTCACACCATGTGACCAAGTCATGGGCATCACGGTAAATAGTCGGCCAATAGAAACCGGAATCAAAGACTTTCTTAGCGGTGTAGTTGGCACCATGATGTCCCCCGGTGGGTCCATTATGGCAAGCTGTGAGGATATCAACGGCTTCTTGGCCGTCATCCCAAAAATAATGCTTAACATTCTTAAGGAATTTTTTCTTTTGTTAATAAAATTCCCCGCATGGTAATTTGCAATGTCGGCAAACCATGAGGTACTAGAATCAACACGAAAAGATATCATTTCGAGGGTCTCGAGAGGAAATGTTTCATTAATTTCCTTTTTCTCGAGATCACCTTGATGAGGGTTCTATAATCTAGACAAATGGTCGGCCGCGAGATTCTCCGCTCCTTTTTTATCACGAATAACGACATCGAATTCTTGGAGTAGGAGAATCCACCAAAGTAATATTGGCTTAGCAAGAAGATATTTAAGAGCCGAGTGGTCCGTATATACTATGGTCTTTGATAAGACTAAGTAAGGCCGGAATTTCTCGAAAGTATACACTATGGCTAATAATTCTTTTTCCGTCGTAGTGTAATGTGCTTGAGCATCCGTCATGGTCTTACTTGCATAGTGTATAGGCTGAAAATGTTTGGTCTTACGTTGCCCCAAGACTGCACCTACCGCATAATCACTAGCGTCGCACATAATTTTAAATGGTAGGTCCCAATCAGGGGCAACTAAAATCAGGGCTTCGGTTAACTTCTTCTTAAGTATATTAAATGCTTCAATACATTCTTTCAAAAAAATAAACGGGGTTTCCTTTCAATAAGATGGGTCATCGGCCGGGCGATTTTAGAAAAATCTTGAATAAATCGACGATAGAACCCGGCGTGACCTAAAAAACTTCGAACACCTTTAATGAAAGTCGGATGAGGGAGTTTAGCTATAACATCAACTTTAGCTTTGTCGACCTCAATCCCGGACTTTGAAATCTTATGTCCTAGAACGATGCCTTCTTTTACCTTAAAATGACATTTCTCCCAATTTAGAACTAAATTAGTGTCTTCGCACTATTTTAGCATTTTATCTAAATGGGAGAGGCATGGCGAGAAAGAATCCCCGAAGACCGAGAAATCATCCATAAAGACTTCCATTGTTTCCTCGATCATGTCGTGGAAAATGGCCATCATGCACCTTTGGAACGTGCCCGGAGCATTACATAAACCAAAAGGCATACGTCGGTAGGCAAACGTCCCATAAGGGCAAGTGAAGGTGGTCTTCTCTTGGTCTTGCGGGTCAATTGGAATTTGAAAATATCCGGAAAATCCATCTAAAAAGCAATAGTATTCATTTCCCGCTAATCGTTCGAGCATTTGGTCCATAAAAGGCAACGGGAAATGATCTTTACGAGTCGCATCATTAAGCTTACGGTAATCTATACAAACACGCCATCCGGTAACTAGTCTTGTAGGAATCAACTCATTATCTTCATTTTCAACTACGGTCATACCACCCTTTTTAGGCACACAATGAACGGGGCTCACCCACGGACTATCAGAGATAGGGTAAATCAATCCGGCATCAAGGAGTTTGATAACTTCCTTTTTGATAACCTCATGAATTTTCGGATTTACCCTTCTTTGATGTTGAATCGCCGGTTTGAAATCGTCTTCCATTAAGATCTTATGAGTACAAAAACTAGGGTCGATACCCTTAATGTCGGAAATTTTCCATGCGATGGCCCGTTTGTGTGACTTAAGAACTTTTAAAAGGGCGGCTTTTTCTTCATCTTTTAATTCTTTAGAAATTATGACGGGTAATTTATCGGTTCCTTCTAAAAACGCATATTCAAGATGAGACGGTAAATCCTTGAGCTCAAGCTCCGGAGGATCATCAATAGAAGATTTAATCGTTTTAAGTTCCTCAAAATGAAGTTCCTTCGGAGGGAGAGGATGAGGATCATCAATTAAATAACTTCTCGATAAGGAAGGACCCCTCTGGATCAAAACGGCATCATCATTCCCGAATGGAATAGAATCATTTGTAAGACAAGCTTCGATTTCTTCCAAAATGAAGTCGCCTCCTTCAAAAGGAGTGAGAGAGGGGGAATAATTAGAAAGGATAGGATCTAAAGACGGAGTGGGATTGCCACTTTTAGAACTATCTGAAAATCCGAGAACTTCTTGAGCATACTCCTCACATGAAACGTCGATGACATCGATTCGATTAACCGATTCAGAATTATTGTAGGAGTATCTCAAAGTTTGACCAACTTTAAAAGTTATGGCTTCATCATTAAATCTAAGAGTTATTTCTTAACCGTAAACATCAATTAACGCTCGAGCCGTCCTTAGAAAAGGTCTCCTAAGAATGAGAGGAACCCGAGGATCGGCATCGTAATCAACGACCACGAAATCGGACGGAAAATGGAATTTCCCCACTTTAATGAAGACATCTTCGGCGACACCGATCGGACGAGTAATTGATCGGTCCGCAAGATCGAGAGTCATTCAAGTGGAGGTAAGATCAGGAAGAGAAAGCTTCTTCCATACGGAATGAGGCATAAGGTTTATGCTTGCACCTAGATCGGCCAAGGCTAAGCATTCAACCATTCCCTGAAAATCACACGGTATAAGAAACTTGTCGGGGTCTCCAAGTTTTTCGGGCAACTTTTTTAGGATAACCGCCGAACAATTCTCATTCACCGGTGTTTTGGCTAAGTCAAACAATTTTTCTTTGTTATTAAGGAGACTTTTAAACATTGAAGCAAATTTTGGCATATGTAGAAGAGCATCCGCGAAACTGAGCTCGAAGTGTAATTCCCGAAAGATTTCAACAAACTTCGAAGCTAGATTATCATCTTTTTCACGGAGCTTTTGTTTGTTAGCTCGTGAAGGATAAGGTATAGACGGTTTAGGCTTAGGAGCAACAACGGGCTCATCAAATGGAGCTTGAATTTGGACTACCGGAGGTTGGATGTTTTCGGTACTCGGTTGCACCGTATCCTTTGTCACCTCGGGTTCCCGTTCCACCACCTTGGGAAGAGGTGGAATTGGAGGTCCATCATAAGAAATACCGCTTCGGGTGGTGATTGCTTTCAAGTCACCCCTCGGGTTAGCAACGGTGTTGCTAGGAAGTGAACCCGAGCCCGAAGAAGAAGCGGTATTCATTTGAAAAAAACTACTCATCTGTTCATAATTACATTCGAAAATCATTCGTTAACTCATTCTTGAACGCATTGTTTTGTCTAGTCAACGTATTATCCATCTCTTTCTTTAATTCCGTCCTCATATTGGTTATTTGATTTTGCATTATTTTCATATTAACGTCATTTGTCTTCATGTAGCTCGAGAGATCGTTTGAAGGTCCAACTTGAGGTGGAGCTTGATAATTCTGGTTACCTTGATTGAAATTATTTCCTCGGTTCTGGTTAAACCCTTGATTTTGCACATTCGGTTGAGCAAAACCGGGTGGTCAAAACTGATTAGCTACAACACAGGGTCGATAACCGAATTTTCCCCTGATTGTCGTTTCATTGGGGCGGCTGCTGAAACATTATACTTGAATATTGTCCTTGATAGCCCGAAAAAGTGTTTGTCTAACGTGGCAGGACACTGTCGGTAATGGTGTGGGGTGTGGTGGGGGGGGGGGGGGGTGGGGGGGGGGGGGGGAAGGGGGGGGGGTGGGGGGGTGGGGGGGGGTGGGGGGGGGGGGTGGTGGGGGGGGTATGTGAGGGGGGGGGGGTGTGGGGAGGGTGGGGGGGGGGGGGGGGGGGGGGGGGGGGGGGGGGGGGGGGGGGGGGGGGGGGGGGGGGGGGGGGGGGGGGGGGGGGGGGGGGGGGGGGGGGGGGGGGGGGGGTGGGGGTGGGGGGGGGGGGGGGGGGGGGGGGGGGGGGGGGGGGGGGGGGGGGGGGGGGGGGGGGGGGGGGGGGGGGGGGGGGGGGGGGGGGGGGGGGGGGGGGGGGGGGGGGGGGGGGTGGGGGGGGTGGGGGGGGGGGGGTGGAGGTGGGGGGGGTGGGGGGGAAGGGGGGGGAAAAAGTGTTGCCATCGGTGGCAGGACACTGTCGGTAAGAATGAGCACCGCCACAAGTAACACAAGATTCCTCAACAGCTTTTACGGAAGCTGGAGCTGGGGTTACTTGATGTTGTTTAAACATCGCGGTCATGGCACTAGTCACGGCACTGGCTACGGCACTGGCTATCTCTGAAGAATCAACATTACTTGCTTTCACTTGAGAAACAATCGGTTTGTTTCTTGAATTACGAACTTTTGATTTGTTTTCAATAATTTTCAACACATCTTGTGCGTTTCTTTCCAAAAGATTGCCACCGGTGACATAATTCAAAGAATCTTGATCGGATGGGTTTAAACCATTGTAGAAGGTATCGAGTTGATGCAATTCGGTAAAACCGTGATGTGGGCATGCACGAAGAAGATCCTTGAAATGGTCCCATGCCTCACTAAACGTTTCCTCAAACTTTTGTTGAAAATTTGAAATTTCATTCCGGAGATTTGTTGTTTTTGAGGGAGGAAAGAAATGGTTAATAAACTTGGACACAAGATCGTCCCAAGTGAGAATAGAACGAGAAGGTTCTTTGTCGAGCCAAATCCGGGCTGGACCATTGATAGAAAATGGAAAAAGCATAAGCTTAATCGATGTCTCGGGCACATCTTTGTACTTCAATGAAGAAGTAATCTTGTTAAAATATCGAATATGAGCATGAGGATCTTCTTTCTCAAAACTGAAGAATTGTTTTGAAGTTACAAGATTGATTAGACTATGCTTGAGCTCGAAATGCTCAGCGGGAATGGGTGGTACTACGATTGCCTCCGCATAACCCTCGGTGGGTGCACGGAGTAATTCCGCCATAGTACGTTGATCGGCCATCGTAACTACGGGAGTCTCTTCAAGAGCGAATGGTTCGACTCTTTGTTTTGAACGTCTACGATTACGACATTTTGGATTCGTAGAAGTAGGATTCGTAGAAGGTTCACCAACAAATTTTGAAGAAGAGCGAGTTTGCATACACTAAGAACAAAATAAGAGAAAATAAAAAAAGAAAAATATTTTTGTAACCGATAATCAAACAAGTGTAAGGTAGCTCTTTAGAAAACGCACAAAGAAGAGGAGAAGCGGGTAAGCGTGAAGCGTTTTAATAACCTTCTCCTTTCGGGTCGAAGTTCATAGGATCAACCATCCTTAAACCTCTCTTAAAGTTTGTAATCTAAAGGTGAGCCGATTCACAAGTGACGCAACGGTTGTTTTTGTTGTTTTACAATTTTTTTAGTTTTTGAAATACTTTAGGAAAAGTATTTTTGATTTTTCTAATAAATCTATGAAAATAAATCGAGAAAAATAAAATATTTTTGTATTTTTTAGTAATTTTAAATAAAAGAAAATAATTAAATGATAACTTCACGAGGAAGGGTCTTCGAAACACTAATCTTCAAACTTCAACACGATATTCGATTTGATTGGTCTCCAAATACGTATATAAGGATAATATCAATAATAATATAGTAATAAGTATTCCGTAAGGATTTAAGAAGATTACTTTTATACAAAGTAAAATTCAAAACCTTTCGAGTCGTATCTCAACGAAGTGTGAATTGAGAATCGGTTAAAATTCGTGATCGCGTGTTTGAATAATCAAGATTTTTGATTTTAGTTTCCTAAGTCTACAAATATAAATGCAAAAACATATAAAGGCAAGCAACAATTAAGACAATTAAAAATAAAACACGAAAACGTTAACGGGAATCAAAAACCGAACCTTAAAACCTAAATTATCGAATTTTAACCCCTAAAATTACTTTTTTATTTTTTATAAATCCTAACTGACTAAAAATAATTTTAGAAAAAAAATTGTGTTTTATTTATTTTTATTTTATTTATTATGAATTAAAAACTATTTTAATGTAAAAATATTATAAAAAATATTAAACTAATTCAGAAAATTTTGAAAAATTTAGGGAAAAATACTTTGAACAATTTATGATTTAAGAAAAATAAAAGGGAACAACCAGCTTATAGCTTATCACAATAAGCTGGAAATAAACCCAAAAGGGCTGAAAACTTATTTAAAAAGAATGGGTTTAAAGGATTAACAGTGTGGATGTATAACTGAAAAAGTCCCAAGGGCAGTTGGTGTGGAGAGTGTGTGTTGAGGTGTTAGTGTTATAAAGGAGATGTCACAAGTTCGACCCCTGTGACCTTTCTTTTTTTTAAACATTTTTAAAAATTTTATTTTTGAAAAAGCTTCTAACCACTAAAATAAGCACTTTTTGAAAAGGGCTTTTTATGAAAACAACTAATAAGCCAGGAAAGAGCTTAATTAAGAGACATATTATATTTAAAGCTCAAAAGCTAAAATACTTAATTATTTTTACACATAAGCTTCTATAAGCTCAAATTTAGCCCTAATAAGCTACAAATACCTTAAATCAAACTTAATAAGAAAATCTAAACCCAAATTAAGTAATTCCAATAAGCCATAAGTTCAGAAATCCAATTAAGCTTTTTGCTAAACCTGTTATCACAACAGCCTTAGAAGGCACTTTTAAGCTAAATTTTAAGCTATTTAATCAACAAGCTAGACCTTAAAACCTAAAAATAGATTAAATTTGACCTCTAATTAACACGTAAAAACTAAAATTAAGAAATTTTGTTTAGAAATAAGATAGAAAAAAGGACTTGGAAAAGTGACAGTTTAGATTTTGGTATATAAAAGAACTAAAGGACTAAAAGGCAAATTGCAGCCCTAAAAATAAGCTAGTATAAACTGTTTTAAGCCTCCAAAAAGCCCAAACATATTTAGCTCATAAACCAAATAGCTTGTGCCTTAAATTTCAGAGTCTAAAACAACCTATAGCTAACTTAAATTTAGGATTGAAAATACCAAAAACCTTAACTAGAACTTGCATACCAAAAACAGTTTTGACCCAAAACCAATTAAACCAATGAAATAGTGCTATAACTTAAACTACCAGATTTAAACCATGAATACAAAACCATTTTGATCATTTTGAGCATAATTAAAAAACTTTAAGATTCAAATATAAAAATCAACAGTTTTAACTTCTAAAATCCAGCAGACTTGAACATTTGTTAATCTAAACCATAAAATTCAATAAAATCTTTCAAAACTTGCAAACACTTGATCTAAAACTGATTTATGACTAATCCAAAGTGACTTTTACAACACAAGAGTGCACTAACAGTTTTAACTTGTGGTTAAAACAGTTAAGCCAAACACTCCTTTAAAATCCTTAAACTCAATTTAACAAAGCAATAGATCTTTAAAAACTATTAGACTTAAAAATAAATTAAGTACCTACAACATTAAGCATGATTAAGCATTAAGAACACACAAATAAACACTAAAATAAGCTCACACATAATAAGCAGCTTTTTAGACTAAATCAAGCAGTTTTGCATGAAAATCAATTAAAAGTCATAAAAGCTAAATCATAAGCATAAAAAGCATTTGAAAAGAAAGATTAAGCATTAATAAGCAAAAGTAAACAGAAAATAAGCAGCAATAAGCAATGGAACAGTAATTGAGCAGTAAAGTAAAAGGATGAACTTACAATTGCCCTTGCACAAACAGGGCTAAACAATGCTCAAAAGAGCTTATCAACAAGCTGCTTAAACAATAAGCTATGAATAAGCCCTATAAGCCCATCCATTTATAGCTTATCTTCCAATTGGCTTATTCAACTTTTTAAGTAAATTTTGAGGTAAATGCTTATTCAGTTTAAGCCTTAGGTGAGCCAAGCTAAATAAGCAGTAGCTTAAAATAGTGAAGATAGCTTAATTAGCTTATTAGCTTATTATTAAACAAGCTCAAATCATGATTGCATTTAAGGTAAAAACAGAATTTAAAACTGAATCAAATTAATTTTATTGATCTTAAAAGTGATTACAAGCTGCTTAAAAAGAAATTACATTCAAAAGTAAACAATAAGCTAAAATAACAATTAAGCTACTAAGAACTTGAATTAAGCTAAAATCCTACACGTCTTGTTCTGTGTGTGAAAGCCTCATTTTATAGTGCTAAACAGAAGGTTCTAGGAGCATAGGCGCGTCCTAGAGCTCAAATCCTAACCCTTCATTCCATCACCACTCAAATGAGCCCTTGAATCTTATCCACGTCCCATCATCCAATCGTATAGCATAGGATTGCCAGCGTGTCATTCCATTTATATCATTACTTGCGTTATGTGTCAGGGGTTGTCAGGTGATATCCTTCTAGAAGTATGAGCGTATGTATGAATAAAGAGGGATTTACCCTATGTGTGTGTAATGTGTGTAAAAATGAGAGGGAAAAGAGGTAAGGGATAAACAGTAACTAGGGTGCGCTTGACATGTTTGACTGGATCAGGTTTGGGCTTTGACTTAATTTGGGCTAGACATAGATATGAAATGGGTTTAGGATTTATAATAAATGGGTTAAGGCTTATGGTTTATAAGTATAACCCTTAATGGGCTGACCCGACCCATTAAAATGGGTACGGGTTGGCCCATTAAAAATGTATACGCCTTCGGCTTTGATTTTTCGCACTCATTCCATTCCCGTGCTCGGTTTTGCCCGTTTTGCTTTATTTTTGTCCATTTTAGATAATATATGTACATGCAAGACATAAATCACAAAATACACATATACAATGCTATTTTTATTTGTTTTCGGTCATTATTGGTCTTTTTAGCTCGTTTTAATAGGTAAAAGGTATGTGTATTTAAGCACATACCATGCTTGCTTACTACGAAGCTTCAGTAATGGCCATGCTCATCACGCGGGTTCATACCCAACCGACTAATTGCTCATTGTATCGGGCTTACCAGATGGCCAAGCTTCTTGGTAATGATCTCGATTTAATCACGGCTAGGTTTTAGCCAACCATAGTCATGCTTGTGGGTTAACAAACATAATCGACAATGGACTATCTGGCTTGCGTACATCTCAAACCAACTTTCATATTCATTTGGGTAAGTACACTCATCTACTCACGTCCTAAGCCGTATTACGGTAACACAAAAGCGTCCTAAACGCTTACTACCTTTCAAAAGCACATAACACATAAGACACATAAAGCACATAATTCGGCTGCGATAATCCCGCTAGAAGACACATATTGTTGAAAGGCAAAGTGAAAACAATCAAGAAAACAATTGAGCATCATGGGCTCGTTACTTGTCTGATGAAAAATAAAAATTTCAACGTTTCTGCACCGCGACTAGCATAGTCGACTCGGTCCTAATATATCGCATCGAATCCTAGATGACTCAACTAATCAAGTCGAAGTAATTACGCACGTTCCTAATTCAATACCGTTAGACTTAAGGTGTTAGCTACTTTGATTGTTTCTCTAGGATGGGAACGGATGTCGCCATTTGGCTGGAATCTCCAATCTTTTCGCTCTTTCATACGCATACTAAGTCGTTACGTCAAGGAGTAAGGATCACTATACCTAACCTTAAGTCAGGAGTCGCTTAGTGCCTTATTCTAATCCCCGACGACATCAGGTATATTTACAACTACACTACCACTACTCTCTATTTCGGGGAAAAAAGTCTTCTTCACGGCCATCAGTTGATACATCAAAGGCAACACACATCTTATGTAGGAGAAGTCTTCTCCATTTCTCATTTTCAACCTCGGGACTAACCTTCTTAGCTTCCACCCACCTTAGGAATCTTTACATCTTCAAGGGGATCTCTTTTCAGTGTCAGTATCAAGTTTACACCCTTGATAGCTCAAATCTACCATTTCTTACTAGCATACCGACCACACTTGGTCTTGACACGTCTTCACAATGACCGCCGATCTTCATTACCAGGAACTAGACTTCACTCCTTTCTAGACACACTTGTTCCGAACAATACCGTAGGTATTTTCCCTTCAGGACGACTTGGTCATAACGACTAGCATGAGACTCTCTCCATGCAGTCAATAGGAGTAGGGTTAGTTGCATAAGAATCCATAGCAGGGTAAAAATATTTTCTCCTTCCGGAAGCTTGACTCAAACATTTATCCCAATTATCAAGCGTTTTAATGGTGACGATTTACCCGACATAGCGTGGTTCTTCCTAAATTATGCATAGTTGATCAAGTTATGCATAATTGAGGACCAAACGACATCATGTCCATCCTCGTCAAAACGTTTCTTTTTCATACGCTACACGCGTAAGTTATTTCCTTGATAAAAAAATTTAAAATAAAATAAAAATAGGATTGTTTCAAAAGAAAGAAAAGAAGATAGCATCATTTCATCTTCCATTCTTATTATTTTAAAAAGGAAATTATTCATATATATATATATATATATATATTCTCTTTGAAAGAAAATTTATCTGACACCATAGGGTCAGTTTATGAAATTTAAAAATATATTTTTCCATTGTTTACACAAACAGTTTATACAACAAAATCAATACAATTCGCGCAACGACATTTGTCCAACACACAAATTCTTTATTGCAATTCCACAGTTTCAAAATCATCAATCTACAAAACATCATTTAACATAGTTTGGTCAACGGTCACAACAAGTTCTAAAAATATTACCCACCCATGGATTATGTGAGCAAGTATCGTACCCGTGCGAAAGATCATCAAGCCGGAATCCAAATTTATTTTTTTTTCCACAGTACAGGGTTAAGTCTAATCTTAAATAAGTCAAAATTTCTTGAGGTAATACGCCTCAAGCGGCACTTAAGTGAACAAAATTACATTAACTCTCCTAGAGTTCATAAATCCAAACAAGGATAAGAGTGCACAATCACCACGCCGGTGATAAGATAAACTCTGAGGCAACAATAACCTCAATCCAATAAACCTAAATCTTGAAATCCTCCTACTTACTAGTCCGTGGACGATAAAAGTATGAGGTTTTTTTTCTTTTGAACTTATTACTCATTCAAATTCTGGTCTCAAGTTTTGACTAGTTTTGCCATTTCGGCGGATATTCATAAGTCAGGCGTCAATATGACCTCCATCCGAATTCCTACATGTACCTAAGAGGTTTATCTACCTCCTAATCTAAGTTCCTAGGTCTTAATAGACCAAAAATATTTTAAAATGTATCTAACAAGCTGCTATCCCAAAGCAGTCCCCAAAGAAATTATGACAAATTTTTATAGTTTACAAAAATGAGCGTAATTTGAAATTTATTGATGCTTTTGATGTGAAACCAATTGGAGGTGATAGCCCTAAGAGTCTTCTACAGGTACCTAAATTTTATTTTGAAAAGTTATTACAAAAATATGGAGTTATACTCCTTTTCCCAACGGTATACCAGATTTGACTAGTTTTAGAAAAATGACGATATCTCACTCATCCGGAAGAGTTAAAATTCTATCCAACTCACCACATGTACCTTAAACATGTACCAACATCTCAATTGGATTTCCTAGATGCCGTAGGACAAAATATTCGAATCAAACCCACAAACCTCGATGGTTACAAATATGCCGTAATATTAAAATCCATTTTAAAATCCAACCAAACACCATTTTAATTCCTCCAAACGCCAATACAAAGCCATACCCAATGACTTAACACTCTTTCAAACACAAAAACTCATAGATTTCTAGAATCAAACATTTCATGACTTACTAAGTAGAGGTCGATACGAGAGAATCGGAACACAACGCCAACTTTATTCGAAAGTTCCAAAAATAGTCGTTTTCAAACGACACGTTACGCGAGAACAAGTTAATAGTCATTTTCCAAAACAATGAGGGTTCATGGGATGACATATAAAAGTCACACTCCCATCAACTGGAAAATTTCAAAACAATAGGTTGCGAAACAACATATGCGATTCAAAAGTAATGGGAAAATATTCGAACTCGGAAGTCGAACATAAATCACCCAAGAGGATCGACAAACTACGAGAGAATCCAATCATTAAAGATGAAAAAGTAAAGTCACGAAAAAGTTTCAAAGATAATCATATAAAAACGATGTTTTCATCATGTATCTAAAATGATTTTATCTCTATCGCATCGAATGTTTAAGGAAATTAAAACTCTTCGCAAGAAGCGAGATATCAAGATATATAAATATCATACACATAGAACAGATGCCATTTATATATATATATGTATATTATATATATATATACTATATATATATATATGTTTTATATATATATTTATATATATATAGTCACATTTTTATACACGTTTATATTTATTACTTATTCTAAGTGTCACCACTTGTTAAGACATATTGTGCCAATCATATTTACCACTTAAGGCACAAAGCGGGTTCGGTTACGATGTTGCGCGTGGTTATCGGAAACGTTTGTCGACCTCAAATTTTTTTGGAAAACAGTTATAGTCCAGGCGTTGAAAAAGACCTAGTTCGCTATAACCAGTGCTTTGGATACCATTTTGTAACACCCCCAACATACGATACACAGCGGATATACAAACATTTGGGTGGCTGCTAAATTATGGATACAATCACACACATGTCATAACAATACAACTATAAAAGGTGATGTTTGCTAAAAATATTTCATTTATTTCGTTTGAAAAGAGTCAGAGTACAAAGGTCCCAAAACTATCGTAGAAAATTTGTTTCTACATGTCACATCACGACTTTATTTCTAAAATATTTCTATCATTTATTGACACAAGTTCAATGAGTCACCGTCCTTGATATCCGCGTTCCGTCCCATCCAAGCCATCTTTAATAACTAATCCTGGGATTACATTATTAAAAACAATCAACAATAATACGTTTTGTGTAAATCATAGAGTGTATCACATAACAATTTGAACGATATTTGGTTCCACAAAATAACCATAACATTGCTTGTAGGGCAAGTTATAAAAATAATGATTTCCAACTAAATGAGCCCATGTACCGAAACTTAACACATTCATCCCGTAGGATAAAATAATGTCCGAGAAGTATGTCACTTCTCCTAATACTAACTACAATATGTCCGTTACAATGTGCTCACCAACAGATTCAGACCCCGGACAGGGTTGTCAAACCCAATAGGTCTATTTAATGCATTAGCGTTCACCTGCAACTAGTCAATTAACGGTCACACAGTAAAAGGCATATACTCAATAGTGAATGGAATCATATTTGGTATCAAAAAATATTGCGTTCTCATTTTAATAAAACAGCAAGTATTCCCCCTCGCGAGTTTAAAAACATTTAAAACAGTTCAAAAGCGAGGCTATTAACTCACCTTGATCGAAGCCGAAGATTAAATAACCGAAACAATCACGAACTACTCGACGACGAGCTCAACTGTGACCTATAATTTATGTCGTTCAATTATTATATCGTAAGATACAATCAGATAGTGCGCGCATCGCAACTATCAAAATAGTATAAGTATACATACACATGTGATGAGAAATCCTCTTGCGCGTCCTAGATCCTAAACTTCACGTAATTGAATTACGATCATTCTTTTATTTATATTACACGTCACTTAATCAAAAACTTTCTATTTTTTGAAACTTTTTATTTTTAGAAAGTTACTATTTTCAGAAAGTTACCGTTTTTAGTAGGTCTCGTCTTTTAATTATATTTATAATAATATTTAGTTATCTAGTCGAACTTTCGATATTTAATTTGATTATCGCTTACTCGTTTCGGTATCATATTCGAATATTTCCAAAGTTTCTATTTTTAGTATCTTACTCTCTCGTAACAATCGTTGTGTCTAAAATATTATTCTTGTAATAATAGTAGCGTTTATTAATTTTTTTTTAACATCCGACAAGTCTTATATTAACCTGTTGATTTTCAAAAGTCAACGTTGGACTTTGTTTGACTTTGACTTTATATACATATTTATAATTAAATCTGACCCGTTATATTACATTTTCACGACTCGGACTCAAAAGAGATTTTATGCAAAACAACATTACGGAAAACTTTCTTGTTTTAGCCGAGACCCGAAACTCGATAGAAAATGACCAAAATGCCCCTGCGAGTTTCTGCAGGAACTATGACACTTTTAATAAAAATGCAGGTTTTGACCTTGGGTTTTGACCTGTTATTACTCGATTTTAAAACTAGCAAGCCTCGCGGCAAAGTAAAACGTCATTCCGAGCAACTTTCGTGTTTCGCCGGAAGGCCGAAACGGACTCGAAAGTGCTCAAAACGAGCGTTTAATTTCCTGTCAGCAACTACAATTACCCAATTGTGCAGAATTTTTCCACTAAAAATGTATATCTCGTTTTAGCTCTAGTTTCTTCGTTATTAGGAGTTAGAAGCTCCGTTTTATGTCAAAACGATCGTCTAAGAAAGCTTTATCATATTTTTTAATCAAAAATCAAATTTCATAAAATCTCGACCCTCGTTTTCCGCACCAAAGTTTCTGCCCAAAATATACCCATTACAAAACGCGCCAAAACTCACTTTTGATCCAAAAACTCACTCACGACACATCTTAAATGGCCTATAACTCACATTTAACTCGCTCAATCAATTTATAACATCAACTAACTAGACGACGCAAGATCTTATAGATTTCATCACATGCAACGAATAATATCAAATCAAATGAACGAAACAAACGAAATAAATATAAAAGAAAGCTCACAATGCTTATTGTAGCAAGATCGGACTCGATAAATGAACACACTTGTTCCTTGTTCCCTTTTGGCCGTGACCTCGAACCCACAACCGAACCAAAACCAAAACTAAATCCAATCCAACTAATCTGGATTAATTAACCATTTTACAAAATACACTTTTATGTGCCTCTTGCTTGGTTCGTACCTACAACCGAACCCAATACCCTCTTAAAATATTTTTATAAACCCAAATACTTCTACCAATCCTCCTATAAATATTTCCCCACTAATCTTTAAATCATTACTTGAACCAAAACTTCCTTATTTCAAATAAATCCAAGACTTGCTCAAACCTTATTGCATGTCACCTTTTCTTGCATTGATGATCTTAATTATACCTTCTAAACAATATTGGATGACTAGAAAAATCAAAACACCAAAGATAGGGGTGTTTGTTGCTTCATTCGAACTCAAAAAGAAATAAGGAAAAGAAAACAATGTTCCAACTTGGTTCTTGATTGATCCAAACTATTTTTGAATGAGGTTAAATATGGATTCCAATGATCAAAATGTGTTGATGGTGTTTGTGTTTGGTGTGTGTGTGTGTGATCGGTTTAGAGAGAACAAGGAGAGGAGAAAATAAAACTTTTTGAAATATGGCTATTTACTTGTAAATAAAAAGGGATGATAAATCTTGGAAGTAACATGGAAATGATATACATACATAACTTAATCAAGATTAATAACCATTTTACGAAAAAAACGCCTTATATGGCGTCTTATTGGTTCGAACTACAAACAGAACCTCAAGACCTCTTCAAATATTTTTATAAACCCAAATACTTCCATCAATCCTCCTATAAATATTTCCCCACTAATCTTTAAATCATTACTTGAACCAAAACTTCCTTATTTTAAATAAATCCAAGACTAGCTCAAACCTTATTGCATGTCACCTTTTTTTGCATTGATGATCTTAATTATACATTCTAAACAATATTGGATGACTAGAAAAATCAAAACACCAAAGATGTTGGTGTTGGTGTTTCGTTCGAACTCAAAAAGAAAGAAGGAAAAGAAAACAATGTTCTAACTTGGTTCTTGATTAATTCAAACTATTTTTTAATGAGGTTAATATGGATTCCAATGATCAAAATGTGTTGATGGTGTTTGTGTTTGGGGTGTGTGTCTGATTGGTTTAAAGAGAACAAGGAGAGGAGAAAACAAAACTTTTTGAAATACGGCTATTTACTTGTAAATAAAAAGGGATGATAAATCTTGGAAGTAATATGGAAATGATTATAAACCTTGGAAAATCAAATGGTTGAGTGTGTGTGTGTGTCCATAGCTGGCTAAAGGAGGGCTAGGCATGCAAATATATATATATATATATATTCTACTATATATATATACTTAAGTATAATAAATATAACTAATATATAAATTCTATACTTATATATACATATATACATTATAAACATATAGATACATATACTCACATATACATTCAAACCTACCTACTATACAAATATAAACATAACGTTACATATATAACATATCTATATTATACATACATATATACCTACATTATTATATATATATATATATATATTACATATTATATATACATATATACATACATATTACTAATATATATATTATATATATATTTATATAATAATTATATTATATATATCACTAGTACGTATATTTATATAGTTAGTAAAACTTTTTATTACTTGTATTTCTTTTGTTAATTCACAAGTGTAACTTGTACACAAATTAAGAAAAAGTAAATGTTAAACTCGAGTTAGGCCAAGGTCAAGGAACAAAGACGACAGGGTTCGCAAATAATAATTTACAACCATAAAATAATAGCGAGACGCGTCGTAGATTCTTACGATGCTTAAAACGATTGATGAGCGCGCGGCTAAACGTTGACTCGCGAAAAGTCCAAAAATAAAATTTCAAATTTTCGTTCGTAATAAAATACGAAAATAATTATTTACGATAAATAAAATTTCAAATGTCGACGTTCGTTCACACGAATTTATAAAATAAAATTTATGACGTCGGATTCGCGATCGTCATACGCGTCGTAAAACTCGGGTTGTTACATATCTTGCACTAAAAATGAGTGCGAAGCAATGGTGTGGGGATAGTTATATAGTCGAGGTGACCGATAATAACAAATACATGTTTAAAACAAGGGTTAATCCTAGTGCCTCTTATCATTTAGCAAATCCTAATCACACGAATGCGATCTCACTTGCGGTCTCGGGATGCATTACTAAAGCAAGTTCTATAATTTAATACACTACCGGTACACTTTCATATAATTTAAACCGATACCAATGCTCCAGAAAAGGCGAACAAAACGCAATACGTGCACGGAAAAATCCATGACGCGACCCCAAACAAACCATGCGATTGCATTAAATCCTTAACTCGAGAAAAGCTAATAGTATAAAATTATCTTCAGAAGCACACAAGATGGATGCGTGAATTCTAAAATTAGGGGCGAACGTTCACATTTTGGGGGTAGGAATTAGAGTGGTATGGGGTTTTGTTGTTTAGTCGTATTAGAATTCCCTATCACATGAGACGCGTATGTACTTAAGTTCACGTGTATGTGCCATAAATTTTTTTAAATTTGGGTAAGAATTACCTTCCACGCTATGTTTTGGTATAATACTCATCATTTTAGGGACAAAGCAAAGGCAAATGAAGGAATAGTTTCTAAGGCTTATTTCCCCCTACACTTATGATGAACATTGTCCCAAATGTTCCTTAAAGTACGTTAAAAACGTGAATTAAACGGGAAAACGAATAAGAGCGAAAGAAACTAGTACTCCCCTGGTTTTGCTCAATAAGGAGAAGAAACAAATGATCCTGACTAAATCGTCATCCATGAATCGTCCACGTGAAAATCCTAAGAACTCTCGGGCTTTTCCTTATCCAATATAATATGCAAATCAAAGATAAGCAACAACTATACCTAGCGTAAAAATCGGCGAAACGATAAACACAACTTTATGATTTAGGGTTTTGACACTACGAAAGCAGATAAAGATATGATGAATGTATTAATGTAATTGTGTTTTTCTGCAGGTTTTATGAAAAATACAAATTCTAGAAATTATACAAAATTAATTTTCAAAAATTAGAAAAAAATATGAATGTTACTATAGTTGGGCTGGTGACGCGGTCAGGAAAATCCTGACGCCGTCTCAGCCACTGTAAAAATAAAAAATTTATTTTCTTGAAAAATTTCTGCACGCAAGTCCCATTAGTTATTTCCTGCAAAATATACTGCAAAAACTACAAAAATAGTTAACACAATCATATGACTCAAAACATGACACACAAGACGCGAATTAATCAAAATTATTTATTTCACATGTTTGAATTGGTTCTTAAAAAACGGATATTTCCCCTACACTTATTATGTAAAATACCTTTGATTGCAATTAAGACGAAGTTAAAAACAAAACAAAGCATGATTACACAATTATTAAAACATTTAAAATAAACATATAAGAATTAAAACACACGACACACCTAATTTGCATTGAATTTACGGATTGGGTTGCTCCCTTATTAAGCACGTTTTTGTGTGTATTTTACGAGTATTTTAGCTAGACTCGGAGTCCTATTCCTAGTCATCATTGAATGATCCAAGTTGAGGATATCACTCTGATTCTCTTTTGTGGACAGTTTCCTAGTTGTCGGGATTGATTGGAATACTCTATCAAACTTTTCTCCATCCGGGTCAATCAATTCAATCCTAACGTGCCACGGAAGGTCTTCAAGAAAGTGTCTATTTTTTTGGTCATCTCGCTTTGGTATTGTTTGAAATTGGCTTCAAACTTAGATATCCTAGCGTCTTGAGATGACATGAAGTTAGACACCAATCCTTCAAGATTTGATTGATTGTTAAAATTTTGAGGATTTTTGTTGAAGGAGCAGTTCAGGAACGAACCCTTTGGTTTAAAACGACTAGGTGAGTTTGAAAAATTGTTTTGAGAATTTTGAGGTTGCCTCCACCTGAGGTTTGGGTGACTTTTCCATGACGGATTATAGGTATCACCAAAATTGTTTTGCTCGGGTTTAAAAGTGAACCACTTGCCTCCCGCTTCATCGGTACGCGAGGATACATATTCAACAAAAGTTTGCTTAGGATTTTCCATGCAATATTGAGTGTCGTGGAGACCATCACAAATCTCGCATGAAGAAGCGATTTTGTTCACTTGAACGAATTGGTTAGGAGCAAGATGAGCTTCCATAAAGCGTTGGACTTGATTCTCGAGCTCGATGAGACGACGGTCGGATGTACTCGGGACATCTTGAGGCAAAGAGATTGCCTTGACCGGTTAAGCAAAGTCTCTTATGTTATTCCAACATTCGTTGTCATAGAGGGCGAGGTCCTCTAATAATGCCCAAGGTTCTTTGGCATTTTATCACGTAGCTTACCACCGACAGATTGATCGATGGTTTGCCTTATGATAGGATTGACATGGTCATAAATGATTTGGACTTGGAGCCAAAGATCAATGCCATGATGAGGGAATTTTTGGAGTAAGTCCTTGAAAAGAGTTCATGCTTCGGAGAGAGATTCACCTTGATGTTGTTGGAACATCTAGATGTCATTGCGAAGTTTAGAAGTCCTTCCCGGTGGAAAGAATTAAGCAAGGAAACGAGTAGTGAGATCCTCCCAAGTGGAGATGGATCCCACTGGGAGACGTTCAAGTCGATTGCTAGCTTGGTCTCGAAGGGAAAATTGAAATAAACGCAGGCGCATCCTTTCCTTATTTTCAACAATAAGGTCAAGTAAGTCCACAAGTTTTAAGAAATCCTTAAGATGTTGATTTGGATCCTCGGACCGAAGTCCGTGGAATGAGCATCCGTTTTGCACCAACCGGATGGTGTCAGATCGAAGAGGCACCACATTGTTCCCATCGGGGATCTCAATGGTGTTTCGGTAGCCCTCGTAGCTAGGTCAGGAGTAATCTCCTAAGGTACAACAAGGATTTTTGTTTTCCATGAAGGTCAACGAAAAGATTTATATAACAAAGGGCATAAAGAAAAGATAGACTACAATAAAGCTACTTGACAAGAAATTAAAATCTCACTTGATAGGAATCAAGCGAGTAGACCTAGGCTAAATAGAATCCGAAACCTAACTATTCCCCAGCAGCGGCGCCAAAAACTTGGATGCGGTCGTTGTAAACGCACTAAGTTTTACAACTCCCTAGGCAATGTACCTAACCGTTGTAGTGTAGTATATGCAAGAATCGAGGGTTGTTATCGTTCTCTTGGGGAATAGGTTGGGAAGACTCAAATTAAACGTAACTAAGGTCTAGAGGCTTAAATGAAGAATATTTTTATATTTTTACGAAAGCAAGTAAAATATCAGGTATTGGAGGTAGTTAATTTTAACTAATTAATCTAATTAAACTAATCTAATTGGTGAGAGTTCGTGTGATACATGAGAAGTGTTTACTTAATCATGCATGATCCTTAGTATGCTTATCCTAACTCTATTTCTTTGTCACACTTGTGATGTTCTGTGTAAGTATTTCCCTATTCATGATGAATTACATGAAAATGCCGTCTACGTAATATTCCGTTAAGGCAACGCACAAGTAAGGTAGTATGAAGACTATTACAAGGCCCCTAAGAGTACATTACGTGCATTAAAATACTTAAAAGGTGATCATCCATAGATGGGTAAGGTAGTATGAAGACTATTACCGATGGAATCCTTTCTACCCAATCGTGTTACTCTAGGCATCGTCGTAGGCAATTAAGTAGCTAGTGTTCTAGAGCCTAATACGCACACACATCAACAAGAAGCAATATTATTAAGATCTACATACTAATTCACATGCAATCATAAGCAAACACTTTAAGAGATCTAGCCAAGCATGTTAAAGATCAGCGAAGCATAATAACCAATCAAACAATAAGACATATTGAAAGATTAAAGGATAGAATAACTTCACTAGATCAAAACATGCAAGTAGGGATGATACAAGAGGGTTTGGGAACCCTAAAATACTCTCAAAATCTGCAACAATTCGTTCCTCTACAACTCTACCTTTTTGTATCTCTAAAACCCTAAAAATGAGTTTGTATTTATAAGAAAATAAATCCTGATGGCGTCACCAATTCCTGACACCGTCGCGTTGCCGTATCATCTAGGGTTTCTTTAAGTCGGTTATAATCCTGACGCCATCACAAATAATCCTGACGCCGTCCCCATGAAGTCCAGACGGCATCACGTGCTTTTCTGACTCTGTCTCCACACTTTGTGAGCATAAATCTTCATCGACTTGAATGTAGAGTTGTAATCTTGTCCGTTTCTTCTTCAAATGAGCCCAAGTCACATGTATCTCCTCAAAATGCCATCCAAGTGCTAAAAACACAAAAAGAAACGATTAAGTACGTATTTTGGAGATATTTACATGATTTAAGAGGTTAAATGATCCCAAGAAAGTGCATAAAATGACACCTCATCACCTAACGTGCACACACATCAACAAGAAGCAATAGTAAAAGGATTCACAAACCAAGTTTTATGCAATCATAAGTAAACACTAATCGATCTTGCCTAGCATGTTAAAAGAAAGTAAAGAACAATAATGAATCAAACAATAGACATATTAAGAGATCAAAAGGATAGATGAACTTCACTTGATTGAAACATGGAGTTAGGGTTGATACAAGAGGGTTTAGGAACCCTAGAATCGACCCCAAACCTGATAATATCCGTACACAAAGTATGACCTATGAATTCTCCAAGTTCCACACTTTAAAACCCTAAATTTAGGAAAATATATATAGAGATACAATCGGGATGGCGTCGCTTATAAGTTGTGACGCCGTCACCATGCCGAATCTTCTTAGGGTTTCTTTAAGTCGGTTGAACCTGACGCCATCACTAATTCCTTCTGACGCCGTCTCTTTAGAGTCTTGACGCCGTCGCTAGAAATGGCGACGTCGTCTCCACGCACTATATGCACATTCTTCACCGACTTTCGTGTAGAGTTATAGTCTTGTCCGTTTGTTCTCAAAATGAGTCCAAGTAACGTGTATTTCCTCAAATTTCCATCCAAGTGCTAAAAACACAAAAAGAAACGATTAAGCACGTATTTTAGAGATAATGCATGATTTAAGGGGTTAAATGACCCTGAAAAATTATATAAAATGACACCTCATCAATAGGCTAACTTTCAAAGCTGCATTTGTGCGGGCTCACATGAGTTTACAAGCTTAGAACCCATTTTGCCCCAGAAATTCTGATATTTGCACCCCCATGCGCGCACGCACGTAGGTGTTGGCGTAAAACCAACCACAGAATTTTGATAACCAATAACAAGATTTCTATATAACACCATCCCACTTCCTTTACTAGGCGATATGGGATAGCAAAGTTTCCCATGTTTTGTGTTTCAAGTGTCGCACTTTGAGGCACGATATCTCATTTATATTAAGTCTATTTTGGACATACTTTAGCTCATTGCGACGCTCTCTTCAAGGAGAATGCAAAGCTACTAGCTAATATAAATATATATATATATATAACCTATACATATTTTAAAATAAAGACCCAAGAGGCTTGCTAAAAGTCGATTTTTCACAAACATTTTCCCAGACACAGTATAAACTTAGAAAGGGAAAAAATAACGCATGTAGACAGTTATAGAAGCACAAAGGAATCAGAAGCATACGACTATTGCCAACAAATTAAACGTGATAGTATAAATCGTAGAGTAGGGGTAGAATATTGTTTCCATTTAAAAAACTAAAAATACACTTCGTATCAAAAAGATCCAGATGCCATAATGATAAGTGTACCATAGCAATATAAACACAATTATAAAAGTTAACCTTCTATCCATGACACAATCATCTATCCAAACAATATAAGCAACAATCAACACACATATAGACTAATGCAAACACATAAATGAGAGGCGATAAGCTAAATAAAGATGTACAAGCAAAAGAGTAAAAGCAAAGTGCAAACCTGTCGGAGAACTGCATGGATTTATAGTGTGTTCGGGATTACACGATAGCACCCCTTCTGCCACTACTTCCACTCCCCGACAGTACCAAGCATATTAGAAGTTACTTCACTAGTCACAAGCCTGCCTTTAGGTGGACTAAAACCATACCACCAAAGCTTACAACACCGATTTTCGACATTCTAATCCAAATGACGAGTTCTAACATAAGTAGAACCAATCTATCAGTAAACTTTTGTATTTTAAGGGACTAACAATATCTAACCGCACAACTTCACTTCACGACACAACAACACTTCACCGTGACAAGCTTTCACTTCATCGCACAGGTAGCGGTTCGAGTCACACAACGGGGGAGAATCTCATCTCTCATCTCTCTATCTCTCATTCCACTTCACACCTTCATTCACTTCACAACTTCACTACGACATTCAAACTTAACTACACTATCACAACTTCACTTCACTTCACAACGTTCACTACACTTCACCTAGACACTACAAGATCACCCTCGATCTATATAAACTCTTTACGATCACCACGATCTAACTAAACTTCCTATGATCACCACGATCTAACTATTACACAAGTTTGGATGATACAAGGGACTTGATCTATACATGTTTGAGTGTAAGGACGAATGGGTTGGCACAAGATGCACTAACTAAACTACAGATCTTTGGTATCTTATGATTATACACTCTATACACACTCACACTCTCATTGCACTTAGAGGAATAAGCTTGAATTACTTGGGAAACAAATGCTTAAGATTAATGTTCAAAGGATTAGTAGGTCAATGTGTATAAAATGTTTTTAGACAGAAAAAAATTAAGTGCAAAAGCAGAAAAATCTATGGAAAACCAGTCCACTATTTATAGGCAAACCTGGGGAAGCTTTTTGCCTGGTCCTGACCGAGACCCCCTAGCTTTCATGTGTCGGTCCCCGTATCACTAAAGGGGCCGCCATTATATTAAGGGGCCGCCCGTGCCAATACGCTCCATTTATTGTCTTTTTCCAGTGGAGGTGTTTTCTGGAACAATTATAGCCTTTTAGGTAGAAAAGTTGAATTCAAAATATTTAATTTGAATAAAACATTTCTTTAAATGGTAAAATTATTTTGTATAATTTTAAAATGTTTGTATTACATTTTATAAAAAGTAAGGTTTAAGAAAACTGATAAATTCCTTTGATCATAAAATAAAATTACGCATTTATTTAATATCATTACCTTAAGTGATTTACTCAGTGTGCAGAACATTTTGTTTGAATCAGATTTATGACTCGAGAGATGTTTTGATACAGTAAAGAATAGCAATGATGATTTGTTGATTACGAGTAACTTAGCAACTTTACTTATGTGTTATAAGTTACATGTTTGTCACATACCAAACTTGAAGAGAGAATGTATAGATTAAATATCATAATATTATCTACCACAATCTGACCCCCTTTTTGATGATGACAAAATATATAAAACTATAACTCATAAGTATAAAATGATATAAGTTTACTTGTTTTACACTTCTCCTCCCCTTTTTGCGTCGAAGCAAAAAGGTGGACTGCTTAGGTCTATACTACACACAACACACTTCAAACACCCTAGAACCAAAGAGGCGAGCTTGCATCATTCCCCATAGTGTAAGTCTTGCTCATAACAACCCGTTAAATCATCCAAGATATCTACTTTGATCACTCGAACACCTTTAGCTCATTGCACACCTATGACACGATTGCATTCCCTGATATATTGACTCTAAGCGGATCCATGGACAAATGTTGTTGCAAACTCAAACCATACATCAAGGGTTAGTTTTCGTGCAACATAATAGTATATAGGAGAAATATTCAAGGGTTGGAATACAACAGTATCAAGAAATGTGTGAAGAATGACCATAACGGTTTGCAACTCAACCCCCCTAAGGTGGTATCTCCCTCTTGTTTGGGGCACCAACGAACATGCAGCTACACAAACTGTTGCTACAAAAGAAAAAATTACGTAAGAAAAGTGTATACACACATATATACTAATAATGGATATATAGCTGATTAGTATAGTAGTAGGCACCGTTTCTATTAAGCGCGTAGTATTTAATTTTGTGCGCGCGAGATTGAGAAATCATCGTCTTAAGCAAGATTGTATTCATAATTTTTAGATTGAATTCACAAGATAAACATCGATTAAAGGGGTGAATTGAAATCTAAATAGATCCACAAAGTGGTTCCCACAAATGCATTGTTCTAAGAGATGCTAGTGGTTATGTTAAATAGGTGATGGGACAGGGTATATTTTCTACAGATATCTATCAATTCTTATGCCGGTTATAACGCGAAGAATCGAGATATTTTAAGGGCGATTGGTCAAATTGTTTATTACACATGTGAGGGAAACCTTTTAAAACTATTCTTGCATGTGTCATTAACCATTTTAATTGACTCGTTTACATGCTTTTGAGGATGTTTTGACGTGCCATTGACATGAAAAGTTATTTGTTCATTTCCGTCCCTTAAAACAAGCTCTCCTTCGTATACATCGATTAAAGCACGGCTGGTTCTCAAAAAGGATCTCCCAAGTATGAGAGGAACTCGAGGATCGGCTTCAAAATCAACAACAACAAAGTCGGTAGGAAAATGGAAATTCCCAACTTTGACAAAAATATCTTCGGCGAGTCCTTTAGGATGAGTAATTGATCGGTCCGCTAACTCTAAAGTCATTCGAGTTGGTGTAAGTTCCGGCAGAGAAAGCTTTTTCCAAATAGAAAGAGGCATAAGATTTATGCTTGCGCCAAGATCGGCCAAGGCGTGGCATACATCCATTCCTGGGAAATTACATGGAATAAGAAACTTGCCGGGATCTCCAAGGGTCACCCCCGTGTATTGTTTAGTATAGCAAAGCTCGTAGTTAGAAAGTAAGCGTATGACTAGTAGTATTGGGCCGGGCCTTTAGCCCACTTGTAAGCCCATACACAAGCCCATAGTGCTTACATACACATGTATATAAACCCCCCTTCCAGCCATTAGAAGGGGTTGGTTGTTCATTTTAAGCTAATACATTATCTTGCATTTTCTCTCTCTAGAAAGACCACTTTCTCTCTCTAAGATAAAGTAGCCAACCCATCATCCCTTGAATGTTTTATTATATCATGATATACTACAATTGGTTATTTTAGTATCAGAGCCCATGGGTGTTTAGCTAGATTGTGTGTGCGTTTCCTGGTAGGTTTTATCAAAAGTTTGTTTTAGAAGGTTTTTTTTAATGGTTTATTTCTTGACACTTCTTTGATTCTCATGTGTGTGATGTTTAAGGTAGTGTTTTTATTTGTTGTTATAACATTCTGGACCAAAGTTGTGCAAAGAAACAAGGTGGAAAACGTTCAAAAGGGTGATTTTTAAGGGTTTTTTAGGTTCGACAAAAAGTTCGTATTTTCGTCGTTGCGTTTTGACCTTCTGAGACATTCTTGGTTGCGTTTTGGGTGAAGAAAGCATATTGCGTTTTGATCATTGCGTTTTGACCTAGAGGTTGCGTTTTGATCGTTGCGTTTTGATCATTGCGTTTTGACCTAGAGGTTGCGTTTTGGTCGTTGCGTTTTGACTACAGGTTGCGTTTTGAAGACTTTCGTTGCGTTTTGACTAGGGGAGACTCTGCCCAATTTTTTAATTGGTTGCGTTTTGATCAAATCGGGAATTGGGGGTTGCGTTTGGTAAATACCTCAAGAGTCTTCATTGCGTTTTGACTCAAGATTCTTCATTGCGTTTTGACTCAAGACTCTTCATTGCGTTTTGATAATTCTTCACTGCGTTTTGACAAAGCTTCACTGCGTTTTGATCAAATCTCAATATTCTTCATTGCCTTTTGACCAAAACTTCACTGCCTTTTGACAAAACTTCAATCAACATTAAGTTAACATTAACTCAACCAAACCAAATCACAATCAAACAACATATCACCTAATCCATCAAACAATCATCACTTTTAACATACAATCACTAATCATTGATCGATCAACTTAATCATATCATAAGTAATCACTATGGCTAATCTTTCAGAGGACTAAATGTGCCGGTTCCGATACCCGACCACCTATGCTCGATAAGGCTGACTTTGCGTCATGGCAACAACGTATTCGATTATATTGTCGGGGTAAGGAGAATGGGGTAAACATCTTAAAGTCAATTGATGAAGGACCATTTCAGATGGGGACCACGCGAGGAATCATTGCTGAAGGAACTGAAGGTCCAATCAATCTAGGTCCTGAACGACCTCGAGTTTATTCGGAGCTGTCACAGGATGAGAAGGATAGGTACAATGCAGACATCCAGGCACCAAAACATCATACCTCTCAATGGTTACCAAAAAGATATCTATTCATCATTAATAATTACACTGATGCAAAGGGACATATGGGACCATGTAAAGATGCTTTTGGAAGGATCAAAATTAACAAAGGAGGACCGTAAATCACAACTATATGATGACTTTGAACACTTTCGTCAGAACAAAGGAGAAACCATTCACGAACTACTATTCCGGTTTGCCAAGCTCATTAATGACATGCGGAACATCAAAGATGACAATGTCAAAAAATACAGTTGAACTCCAAGTTTGTGAATAACATGCTTCCTGAATGGGGTAGAATCGTTACAGCTGTGAAACTTAATAAAGGATTGAAAGATTCAAACTTTGATCAACTATATGCTTACCTGATGATAGCCAACATGAGGCAATGCCAACGAGAACAGATGATGTTGGAACGTTTTCTCAACAACAGACAGTTGTCTTTTGCCTTGAGGTCCAATGTTTCACCTCAACATTATCATTTCTCAGTCATCAAGAATTTACCCAACCACATTCATCACAATTCTGCTGACACCTTCACAATCTGATTTGGATAGCGCTTTCTCCAACTGAATACTAATCGAGAACCTAACCAAATCAACTTGCTATTAGCTCACCCAGTCACACAAAACCTTCCTTCCTCAAACAAACAATCAACTCAGAACCTCATCGAACCCAAGGAATCAAGCTACAGTACAAGACGACGGAGTTGTTGTTCAGAATGTTCAGGGTAGACAGAATAGAGGACAAGGTAATAATGCATGGGGAGCAGGTGCAGTTGGTTATGGGAGAGCACAGAACAGAGTGGGGAATGCTAATCCGGGTCAAGCTAGGCAGGTTAAGGCTACACTGAATGGGATCTAGGTCACATGGCGAGAAAAACTACATCAACCCAAGCGTCCATAGAACTCGAATACTTCATAAGACAAGAATGTTGCTGATGCAAGCTCAAGAGGAATAGGGTAGTCTTGGATGAAGAGCAGTTATTGTTCCTAGCTGGTGACATGGACAATGCTATTGATGAAGATGTAGATGAGCAACCCTATTTAAGAATTAGCCTCTTCACATGTGGATAATGTGTTTCAAGCTGATGATATGATGCGTATGAAGTCTTAGGTTGATGATGTCCCACGGCACAAACATTGTTCATGGCTAATTATCATCAGCAGATCCAAGTTTATGATGAAAGCGGTCGGTCTTTATGTTTCGGACGTTTATCATGAGGTTCGTACAAAAATCGTTCCTATTGGTATTTGGACTCAGGCTGCTCAAAACAATATGGCGGCGGGAATCGTCATAGGCTCATGGGTATTTTGTGAAAAAGTTTATCAAGGACCAGTTTAGATTCGGAATGATCACTTTGGTGCTATTTTTTGGGTTATGGAGATTAGGTCATTGGTGATAGTGTTGTAACCTCCAGGGTTATACTTAGTGGAAGGAACTGGGGCTAATTTTGTTTTCTGTCGTTCAATTTTGTGATTTCGGATTTAGAAGTTGCCTTCAGAAAGCGATTCTTGTTATGTCGTGTCACGGATGGTGTTGAATTACTTAAAGTTCCCGTTGGTTCTATTTATACACTATATCGGTGAGAAGACATGATGAAGTCCTCCCCAATTGCTTGCTATCCAGCTCAAGCACAAATCAGGTTTATGGCAGCGTCGTTTATATCACTTGTACTTCGGTACCATCAATGATCTCTTTGCAAGAAAAGACCTTGTCAGTGGCTTACCTAGAGATTGAAGTTTGAAAAAAGATCAACCTTGTTCTGGTGTCAATTAGGAAGAGCAAAAGCATTACCCTCAAACCCAAACTGAAAAAACACAATTTAGAAGTTCTAAACACCCTTCATATGGATTTATGTGGAACGATGCGGGTGTTGCAAACTTTAATAAAGGGAAAGAAATATATCTTGGTCATAGTCGATGATTATTCTCGGTCTTTAACTGTGGGTTAAGTTTTTGAGATCAAAGGATGAAACCCCTGCAGTTGTCATCAAATTTCTAAAGCAAATTCAAGTCGGTCTCAACAAAACTATAAGATTTATCCGCACCGACAATGGCACAAAATTTGTCAACAAAACTTTGTATGACCACTATGAAAAAGTAGGAATTTTTCATCAAAAGACTGTTCCAAGGACTCCACAGCAGAACGGCGTTGTCAAAAGAAGGAACCGTTTACTTTGTCGAGCTTGCACAGACATTGGTTAATTTTTTCCAATGGCTACCGATGTTTCTTTGGGTCCGAAGCTGTGGCTACTGCTGGTTACACCCAAAACCGCTCCATTATTCACACACGTCACTTCCGAGGAAACCTCATATGAGCTAGTACACAATAAGTAAGCTTGATCTAACATTTTTCCGACATCTTTGGTGCTCTTGTTACCCTACAAATGACAGTGAGAATCTTGGGAAAACTACAACCACACGGTGATATTAGAATCTTTGTTGGTTACGCATTCCAAACAGGACAAGGGGTTACAGCATTTACAACAAAAGGACCCGACAAATAATGGAGACTATTCATGTTACATTCGATGAGCTGACTGAGCAAATGGCTCCTGTACAATCCAGTCCAGGACCCACTCCTAACCTGTTGACGCTTGGACCAATCAGTTCAGGGCTCGTACCCAACCCTACTCCTGCTATTCCCTATGTATCTCCCACAAATAAAGAATTGGAGATGTTATTCCAACCCATGTTTGATGAATATTTTACTCCACCGTGTGTCCATCAGGATCCTATCCCTAATGTAGCACAAGACCCGGTCATACCTACTGGTCCATCTGTGTCTATTGCTATTGATCTCGACGCACCATCAGGAAGTCATACATCATCACCACTGGATCATCATTCCTCTTCGGTACATCATGGTGTAGCAGGTGAGCAATATGCAGAAATTAATCCGTTTGCTGCAGCTGATCCCGAACCATTTGTTAATGTGTTCGCCCCAGACTATAACTCTGAAGCTTCATCATCTGGGGAAATCACCATACATGAATCCAACCAATCCACTCAACCTCATGAACACATCCGGAAATGGACTGACTCTCATCCTCTTGATAACATCATTGGGAATCCCTCAAGACCGGTATCCACTCGGAAACAGCTTGCTACGGATGCTTTGTGGTGCTTCTACAATTCCGTACTGTCCAAAGTCGAACCGAAAAACTTCCAATCTGCAGCTACTGAAGACTGCTGGTTTCAAGCCATGCAAGATGAAATCCATGAATTTGATCGACTGGACGTATGGGAATTAGTACCACCTCCAGACAGTGCCATGATTATTGCTCTCAAGTGGATTTATAAGGTGAAGCTTGACGAGTATGGTGATGTGTTGAAGAACAAGGCACGTCTTGTAGCAAAAGGATTTCGTCAAGAAGAAGGTCTAGATTTTGAAGAATCCTTCGCCCCGGTTGCTCGTCTTGAAGCAATCAGGATATTCATTGCCAATGCCGCCAGCAAAAACATGACAGTTTATCAAATGGACGTGAAAACTGCATTCTTAAATGGCGAGCTCAAAGAAGAAGTCTATGTCCACCAACCGGAAGGCTTTGTTGACCCAGAACGTCCACATCATGCTACGTTCTGAAGAAGAAGCACTGTACTGGTTTTTTAAAATCTGGCTCCTCGGGCACATGGTATGAACACATTGTCAAAAGTTTTCTTCTGGCTCAAGGATTCTCCCAAGGGTGTCGACGAATTCCGACCTTATTCATTCAGGTAAAACAAGCAAACACACTCTTCATGTTCAATATATGTTGATGATTCTATTTGCCCTCGACGACCCCAAAGATTGTGGACCGTTTTTCAAATAAATGATTTCTAAATTTCAAATGTCGATGATGGAGTCAATCTCTTTTTTTAGGCTTGCAAATTTCTCAAAATCCTAGAGGCATTTTCAATTAATCAATCTAAATATGCAAATAGTTTTAAAGAAATTGATCTTTATAAAGTGACCCTGTTGACACTCCTATGGTGGAGCGAACAAAACTGGATGAAGACCTCTTAGGGACCCTTGTTGACCAGACCAAATATCGCAGCATGATTGGGTCCCTGATGTACCTCACAGCCAGTAGACCTGACCTAGTATTTGCTGTGTGCATGTGTGCTAGATATCAATCTAGGCCTACTAAAAAGCACCTTAAGGCAGTTAAACGGGTCTTTCGGTATCTCCAAGGAACCATAAATATGGGTCTTTGGTATCCGAAAGACACCGCCATGGCACTAACAGCATACGCAGACGCAGATCATGCAGGTTGTCAAGACACTCGAAGAAGCACATCTGGTAGTGCTCAGTTCCTTGGTGATAAGTTAGTTAGCTGGTCATCAAAGAAACAAACTAGCACGTCCATCTCGTCTACAGAGGCTGAATACATCGCGATGTCTGGTTGCTGTGCCCAAATCCTATGGATGCGGTCTCAATTATCGGATTATGGCTTTGCATACAATCACATCCCTCTGTATTGTGACAACAAGAGTGCCATAGCTCTATGCTGCAACAACGTCCAGCACTCCAGGTCTAAACACATCGACATCCGACATCATTTCATCAGAGAACAAGTGGAGAAGGGAGTGGTTGAGTTGTATTTCGTGAGGACAGAGTATCAACTGGCAGATATATTCACTAAGGCACTGCCCAGAGAACGATTTGAATTCATTCTCCCGCGGCTTGGCATGAAGAGTATGAAGCCAGAGACACTCAAACGTCTTCAGGATGATAAGGATGAGTAACGTATTTGCTTCAAGTATCCTATGTAAATATGTACATATTCCAACTCAAAAAGAAAATACAAAAATATAAAACCAACAAAAAATCCATAAAAATCAGAAAATAGAAAATACCAAAAATAAGTTTTTCATGACATGTCTTCTGGCATCGATAATATTTACGGCGTTAGAAATGTCATTCAATAATGACACGATGCTGTAAATAAAGTTCGAACAGAAGTTTTCAAATGTTTTTCAAAACATGTCAAAAATGGCTTGCAGTTACTTCAGACTGCAACCCGGTTTTCAAAATGAGGAATGATCGTCGCCAAAAAGACGGTTGCTCCTAACAACGGGTGATTAAGTTCTCCCGGGCATGGATTACTTTATATCCGTGCATCCTCGATCTAATGTACGCTTCAGTGCATTATTTCTTGATTAAGAAGAGAAGTCTTCTTTTATCCTTATAATTTTTTCGTCTATGACTCTTCAGAAAATTATTTGGATGTCACATGTTGGTTTAATCTTATTGTTGAAAATCACTCGGACTTGAATTTCATAAATTTGACACTCAATCAACGACTACAGCTCTTTAAATAGAAAACGGGTCATTGATTGAGGGGGAGAGTACTGTTCAAATTTATGGCATCTAACGGGCATGTTTAACACATTCTATACATCATTGAGATAGGTTTGATAACTAAAGGGGTTATGGTTTAAGGGGGAGTTAAACTTGAGTTAACTCAACAAGGGCCAAATGTGTCAGTAATATGCAAGTATAGGGTCTTATGTGCTATTTGCTAATTGAATCCTAGGCTTATAAAATATAAAGGACCAATTGTGCCTCTTATGTAATTTCATCAATCCCTTAGTAGCTATTAAACCTTAAAAGAAAAGAAATAAGAAAAAGAAGGTCTCAAAGTTAGGCCAAAAATCTGTCATTTTACAATGTTTTGTAAACAACCAGCGTGATGTTTTCTCAAATTGTTGTGACGTTTTTACCAGATGATATAACGAACTAAATATTGTTATTTGAAGCCTATAGTACCATCTTTAATTAGGAATAAAAACTAGCCATATCGTTTAGAAACCAACTCATAAACACCAATTGAAAACGCTGTTCGTACACAGTGGTAGACAAATTGTCGAACACCTGGTGTGCAAATGGTCATGTCTGCCCACGAGCACACCTTACCATTGGCCTCACTTTTGACCCCGATAATAACCCCGACCCACTAAACTTATAAAAGATGAACTAAAGTTGACTTGACCTAGTTTACTAAGATACTTTTACCTTGTCCAAACACTGAGTAACGAAGTCGTAATCTGTGATCAAAGTCAGTCGAGTATCGCGTGTAAAACACTTAGCCAAAAATTACTATTTCCTGTTTTGGAACCCAGTCGCGACACACACCTTTAGCCACGTTTTTAACATATTAAACGACTTCGTTGGACAAAACTTAAAAGACGAAAGTTATAGATGACCTGGCCGAGATGTCAAATATATTTTTAGTTTTCATTACCTATAACTAAACGAATCCATAATTATCTGTAAAACTCCAATTCATCAAATTAGTAAAACTAAAAATAATTACACTTATTCAAATATATAAATGCCACAATTTTTGTTCTAATTAATTAGACGCAGCGATAGAGACCAAACCAAGGGTCGAACCGAACTAATGTTTTAGAGTATATGTGACCTAGTTTTCAAAAAGTCCGATGTCGTAAATTGCATACTTATATTTTGAACACATTGACCCAATAAAGTTGACCACTTTAACATGAGAATTCATTTTCAAACATCATTATTTTAAATGAAGCTCAAGCACACATTAGGGACGAGATTGCAAGTATTTAGTTTTATATTTTCTGCTTAGTAAATATGTATTATTTTTACTTAGGTTGCGGATAAAGCCTTGTGCTTCGTTTTTCATGCCACTACCTTGCTATCCCGTTATCATTACTTGATGTGATTTTATAGTCCCCATCTTACACTTTTAAATCATTTATCAAATCTTGGGATAGATCAGTTGTGTTTAAAAAATGGATGCAAGTACATTTTTATTTCAAATATTACGAGTTTGTCTAAGTAGCAATAAACCACTATTGCCCATCAGATGAACTGTTAATTACTGAATATTGTAAGCGCGAATGTTATTAATATATCTAATATGGAATATAATATCCCCGTTTTTTTTCGGGCCAAGTACACTTGCTAGTTTACCGGTTGGCCGAAAACGACGAACGTATACCATTTCGGACTCATAGATATTACGGGTAGAACATCTACATTGGGCATCATCATTTATATGTATTTGATATACATACATTGTTTTCGCTTTCAGTGTTCATGAGCTTAGTGCAATATCGTAATACCATTTTGGTGATATTTGTATCGTTAACATTATTACAGGAAATCTTGCTATCCGCTTCATTAAATTTATAAACCTATAAATTCACCAACATTATTGTTGACAAGTTAAAATGTTTCTCAGTCCAATAAGTGCAAAGTCAAGGAATACATTGGATGGTCGTCTTTGAAAGTCCATATTACAAATAAAGATTTACGTGCATTAACATTTAGGGATATTGTAGAGTTGTGAAACCTTTACATATGCAATCTAAACAAGTTATGCCCTAATGGCTATTGTAAGACAAACCAATTTGATGAAATCCCATTGTATCAGTTTTTTTAAACGACTCTTTTAGAGGTCGTTCTCATATCTTGTGCTATTGATCTATGAAGTAATACCACCCCCGAACATCCAATTCCGCTGCGCTCATTTTAGGTGGTGTTACAGAATGGTATTAGAGCCAAGTTTATAAAGACCCAGGTCAAAATGATTTTACTTGGTCAATAATTGTATTTTTTAACATTCATCATTCAAAGTTTTCAAATGAACATACATGCCAAACGATTATGTGTTTGCATCTATTTGCATTTAGTATACAAGCTTACATCTCAATGCACCATTAAAGCAATTAGTTGTATAATAAGTGCTTTACATAGTATCTATACATTTGTAATATAACATTTACGTATAATACAGCTGAGTCTTTATATAATATACTTATACAAATTTATATTATGGTTACAGATTAGCCATGTCATCAGACAACGCATCGTCTGCAGTCACCTATACGTCCATATCCTCTGATTCGAATGGACTATCATGGGGTATTCCACTTGTGAATGCCGGCGAGCTTTCGAAGATGGACCCCTATGAGGAGGTTACCCAACAAGGGTAGGCACCACCACTGTCGCCTACTAATGACCTGACCGCCATATAGTAGGACGAGCATGAAAACTGTTTAACCGTTTCCCGGAGCCAGAGCACCCAGAGTACCATGTACCATCAGATGATGACATTCAGGTCAAGGATCAGCCTTATGCTGATGATGCTTCCCCGACTGCTGAGTCACCGAATACATTGCTAGACCGTCGCTTAATCGTATGGAGGAGGCACTGATGAGGATTCTATTGATTATCCAGATAAGCCCGAGGATGACGACGAGGATCCCGAGGAGGAATACCATAAGGAGCAGGAGCAAGAGGAATGACAATGGAAGGAACCAGAGGAGGAACCCCAATGAGATCATGAGCTTAGGATAGGATACAAAGTAGGAGAGCCCTTCGAGGGGTTTCCATTGAGACTAAACCGTTCGAGAAGAACTGAAAACTTCCAGTCACACCCACCACCAACCAAGACACCGTAGAGCGAGGATATCTGTCAGACCTCAGACACCCATGACCGCTTCTACCCAAGCACTAAATTGTGCATTATTGCTAGCTAGGAATCACCCCCATGTTCTACTACCCACCCACCCAGCCCTGCCTAGGATCAGGCAGACTAATAGGTCCACAGTGCAGCTATGAACCGAATTGAGAAGATGACATCCTCAGGAGGATAATGCCACCTCAATATGAGATTTGTACTTACAGCTCCCCCACTAGGTGTGATGTAGCAGAGTGATTCTGCTCTACGTTGCTAGACCACCTTGAGTGTCTATATATTTTGTTGTTAAGTTCGGAGCAGGGTTAGATACGTAGTCCTAGTCATGATGCCCTGACTAATTCTAAGTAGTTGTTAACAGAGCCCAGAGGATTGGAAGGTTAAGTTTATGATGCTTTACAGGCTCTAAGCATAGGAATGATGACTTCCCATATGAAGTCAACTTTATGTTCAGCAACCAGCAACCAGGTTCGCAGGCGAGATAAGTTTGAGAATTTCTATACACAGCTTTCATGACGCTCAGACTGATCGCAAAGACATTAGAACTCGAGATTGATGTAGAGTAAGAGGACAGGCGGACATCTTACGAGACATAGTTTCATGAGGTTACACGCCAGGCTTTTACCTTTATTGGCATGACATAAGACTAATGGAGACTCCCAATATGATCATATGAAGTGGCATCGCCATAGCGATAGGATCTTGCAGTCAACAGATGAAGCGTACCCAGGTTCTAGAGGCCTAGTCTCGGATTGATATGGTGGAGGAAGCCGGTAGTAGTGTAGATTGTACTTTTCAATTCTAGAAATCTTGTATAGTCTAATAAGTTTTTATTGGTAACACTCAGCTAATAACCCTAGGACGTAATTTTTATATTCTGTACAAAAATCATAATAGTCAATTTGTATCTAAACAAATCAAATAATGATACGACATTAACTTTTCTGAAATGTGGATATAATTATGTCATGGTTTGATCTCATTTTTATTCAAATATCCATTGGTTGTGGTGTATTATTATTATCATATCCATTTGTATCGACATTGTGATTATATCCACAACTTACATAGATCTTGTGATTAGTAGAATCATGTCGTAAACAAGACAAGGAGCAAACGTAAGAGGTGGGTGGTTGGTGGGCGGTTGTGCGTGAACACCCAAGACTCCAGAATCCATTCAAGCTATGATCGATCAGGCAATCCAAAGAAACTCTACCCATACTCAAGATGATGCAAGCCAAAGTTCGGGTGGAGGAGTCAAAAGGCCTGTGCAACCTACACGTGTCTGTTCCTACACCGATTTTATGAAATGCCAACCCTTGAACTTCAAGGGAACTAAAGGGATTGTTGGCTTGTCTTAATGGCTCGAAAAGATGGAATCAATATTCCACATTAGCGGTAGTACCGTTGACAATCAAGTGAAGTTCGCTACCTGCACTCTGCTAGGTGCTGCATTAAACCTGGTGGAAATGGGGTCATCGTTGAGAACCTTAGATTCATGTTCCTAGCCATATGTTAAGACTTGGGGACTCTCAAGAAGAAGTTGACAACAAAAAATTGTCCAAAAGGTTGAAATTCAAAAAACTTGAAATTGGAACTGTGAAATACTTAATTGTCAGGAAACGATGTTGGCAGCTTATACTCAGTGTTTACCAAGAACTAGCCTGATGTGCACCCAAATTTCTTGCTGAATATACCAAAATGTTTTGACAAGTACATCAGTGGACTCCCTGATAACATTCATGGGAATGTCATGTCTGCAAGACCCAAGACTCTTGATGATGCTATCGAATTGGCCAACGACTTGATGGATCAGAAACTACGCACTTATGCGGAAAGGCAGAATGACAACAAAAGGAAGGCTAATGATTCATCAAGAAACAATCAACAACCCCACAAGAAGTAAAATGTAGCTAGGGCACACACTGCTGGCCCTGGTTAAAAGAAGGCTTATACCAGAAATCTACCTCTGTGCACCAAGTGCAATTACCACCACACCGAACAATGTGCACCCAAGTGTGGAAACTGCAAGAGGTATGGTCACGCTACCAATGATTGTCGGGTCAATACCAATAACAACAACAACAACAAGAATCAGAAGGCATGAGCATGCTATGAATGTGGTAACACAAGACACATAAAGAAGAATTGCCCAAAATTAAAGAACTGTAGGAATGGCAACGGGAATGGCACAACTCAAGGAAGAGCTTATGCTTTAGGAGGAAGAGATGCTAGCCTGGACTCTAACGTCATCACGGGTACGTTTCTTCTCAATAACCGTTATGCTACAATTTTGTTTGATACTGGTGCGGATAGGAGCTTTATATCTACCACCTATAGTGCCTTGATTTACATTACCCCCACTACATTAAAAAATCATTATGATGTAGAATTAGCCGATGTGAAAATCATAGGAGGTAACACCATAATTCGAGGTTGCACTCTAAACTTCATGAATCATCCTTTCAACATCGACTTGATGCCGGTCCTACTCGGTAGTTTTGACGTTATTATTGGGATGGACTGGTTAACGAAGTATCATGGAGTGATCATCTGTGACGAGAAGATTGTACGTGTTCCTTTCGAAGGAGAGATGTTAATTTTTCAAGGCAATGGAAACAACCAAAAGGAAGAGTCCCAACTAAATATCATTTCGTGCACTAAAGCACAAGAGTATTTGTCAAAGGGATGTGATGTCTTTTTGGCACACATTACGACGAAGGAAGCCAAGGACAAGTCGGAAGGGAAGCGACTGAAGGATGTGCCGATTGTCAAAGACTTTCCTGAAGACTTGGCCGTGTAAACCACCAGCTTTGACACTTTAGATTTCCAAATTGAATTTTGGTTACCGTGGTGCTGCACTTGTAGCACCGAACGCATTATCGTGCTAGCACACTAGAAAATGAAAGAAACTGGCGAACAAAGACTTCAGAACTATCCGATAAGGGATATTATAAGACCCATCTCATCACCGTATTATTTTGGGGGGAGCCGGGGGGGGGTTTTGGGGGCGGGTACCCCCGGTCTGTTTTGTCAAGAAAAGGACGGATCACTTTGTATGGTGCAACGATTATCGGCGAACTGAACAAGGTACGGTGAAGAACGTTATCCAATTCCTGAGCTGCTATTAGAATGACTTGTCGAACAACCTATAGTCGAGAGTCCCTACTCAAAAATTGACTTACGATCAGGTTACCATCAATTAAGAGTTCGCGAAGAGGACATTCCCAAGACCTTGTTTAGGACATGTTATGGGCATTATAAATTTCAAGTAATGCCTTTTGGTTTGATAAACACACCGGCGGTATTTATGAACCTCATGAATCGGGTGTGCAAACCTTATTTGGATAAGTTTGTGATTGTCTTTATCGACGATATACTAATTTATTCAAAGAAGCAAGAAAGCAGAAGAGAACTCAAAACTAACTTGAAATTACATAAGAAAGAGGATTGGTCGCAAAAATTCACTAAGTGTGAATTCTGGATTCGCAAAGTGTAATAATTTACTCCGAACTGTGATTGATAGCAAAGGCATCCATGTAGATCCTGTAAAGATCGAGTCAATTAAAGATTGGGCATCTCCTAAGAATCCAACAGAGATCCGCCAATTTTTAGGACTCGCCGGTTTATTACAGAAGAATACAATGAAGGCTTTTCCAAGATCGCGAAAGCCTATGACTAACTGACTTAGAAGAATATGAAAGTTCGACTAGGGAAAAAGGAGGAAACTGCATTTTCAGATTATCTACGCCAGAAGCTATGTAGCGCACTCTATTCTGGCCTTGCCTTAAAGGATCAGAAACTTTTAGTTGATTAAGGCGACGCTTCACATAAAGGATTTTGTTGCCAGTGTTTAAGCAAAACTAGAATTGCCATAGCTATGCTTCTCTAACAACTAAAAATTTCATGAGAAAAAACACAGCCACTTATGACCTAGAAATTAGATCTGTAGTTTTTGTCCCTTAAAACATGTGTAGACACTGCCTTATACGGGACAAAGTGTACCGTGTTCGCCGACCACAAGAGCTTACAACACATCCTTGACCAAAAAGAGTTAAACATGAGACAACGACGTTGGTTGGAGCTTCTTAGTTACTACGATTGTGAAATCCGCTACCACCCGGGGAAGGCGAACGTGGTTGCTGATGCATTAAGCAGAAAAGAAAGGGTTAAACCTTTAAGTGTCCGAGACTTAGTTATGACTATTGGATTGTGGTATGTGCTTAATTACACATACCTTTTACCTATAAAAACGAGCCCAAATGACCAAAAATGGACATAAAATGCCAAAAATATGTGTGTTTTGCTATTTATGATGTGCAGGTAATGGATATTCAGAAAAGGACAAAAATCAAGGCAAAACGGACAAAACCGAGCACGGGAATAGAAAGATCGTGAAAAGTCAAAGCCAGTCAAAGTCAAAAGTCAAAGACGAAGCCGGAAGCAAAGAAATCTTAAATGGGTCAACCCGTACCCATTTAATGGGCCGGGTCAGTCCATTAAGCTTAATGTATAAAGCCTTATATGATAAAAAGGCCAAAAACCCCATTTAACCTTACCCGGCCCAATCCTAAGCCCATTACCCTTAAACCATTAACCCTTAACCCACTTTTACATTGTTGGTCCCTAACGTTTTACACCGTTAGTCCTTAAGGACTAACGTGGTTAGTCCTTACAAACTAACACCCGTTACCCTGTTTATAACAAAAAACCCAAAATCCTTTTCCCGCCTAGATACTGTTCATGTGTCACTTTCCTTCGACCCTTCACCCCAAAACGTCTTTTTCCCAACTCAACCTCACCTCATAAACAGCCAAAGCCACCTTGGCAATTTTCTAAATCCCTATTCGTCATGGAATAAAGACAAAGATTCAATGGCTCAGATTGATTGGCTTGGTGAACAAGATAACTGGACGGCTTAGATGATGATTTTGAGTTCCTCACACAAGAAACACAACCTCTAAACTCACTCAGTGAAGAAGCACAAAGAATGAAGACCCAAGACCTAATGTTTTAGTATAAAAATAGGACCTTTGTAAGCCATGAGAAAAAAGTAGTTTTATCTAGTTTTTACAGCTTATCTTAGTTCACATTTTGCTTATGGTACTTTTTATTCAAGTCTTGTAACCCGTTTTATGAATTAATGAAATTTGGAGTTTATATGTTTTTAAAAAGTTTTGTGTTTTTAAGTTATTATTCCATTGATATTAAAAGTGTTTTGTAAGCTCATTATAAGCTCTTATTTACTCTTATAAGCTGTTTACTTAAGTCTTACAATCTCTTTCCATAGTTTATAAGGTTTAAGCTTATTTCACAAAAATTCACTCAAAAAGCTTTTGGAAGATAGGCCAAAAAGGGAAGGGCTTATGGGTTTCACTAGCTTGTCTTTGATAAGCTAGAGCTTGTAGATTAGCTTATTGTAAGCTTATTAGTCCTGTTTTGAGCAAGGGATTTGTAAGTCCTTATTTTTCATTTTTAGCTTATTTACTGTTCATCTGCTTATTGCTGCTTATTAATTCAATGTTAATGCTTTATTAATGCTTTCTTTGGTGCTAAATTTTATTTTTTGCAAGTTTTTAGTTAATACTGTCATTTTAGCCTTAATACTGCTGTATCTGGTTTGCTTATATAAAAAGGTGCTTATCTAAGGTTTGGAAATCTGCTTATTATTGCTTTATAATGATTGTTAAACACTGATATTAAAACACTTGGCTTAAATCACTTTAAATCAGTTTAAAAAATGGTTTATAAAAAATTAAAAAGGGGTGTTTGGGATAAGAGAGAAAAGGGGTCAAAAAGTTACAAAACTGTTTTGGTCACTTTGCCAAACTTTAACAAGCTCTTATTAGTCATTTTAATATGTTTTTAAAAGTTTTTAAGTTTAAAATTAAGATTTAAGATATTTTATATCCATGATTAAAATCTGTGGTATTACCAGTACCATTTGATAGCTTATTTGCTTTAATTTTTATTGAGTGTTGTTTTGTGTCATTTTTATGCTTATTTTGAGTCATAGATGTAGTAGTATAGATTTGGTTAAATGTGCTTGAGTCAATTTTTGTTAAGTCAAAATGTGCCAAGTTCCTAAGTTTCTTTTTAGAAGCTCAAATCCAAGTTTTCACTAGCAAATTTAGGTAAGATAAAGTCTGTTTTTAGGTCTGATTTTAAGAATTCAAGTTCTTTGTAGTATAGAGTTTATCTGTTTGAGCTTATTTTAAGTTGTAATCATTGTTTACTTGCTTAAAAATAGGGCTGCAATAAGCCCTTTTGTTTTTACAAAACTTGAAAAATTCAGCACATGCTGAGTAAACCAGCACTTTTCATTTAGTTTTTTCATGGCTTATTTGAATTTCAAAATTCATTTTCTTTACTGATTATTGTAGCTTATAGGACAAGCTTTTTAGTGGTATAAGCCACTAAGCCACGAGGATCTATTTTCTAGCTTAAAATTAAGCTAGAAAAGTGCCTTTTGAGCTGTTTGGTTAAAAGATTTTAGCCAAATTGCTTATTAGCTTATTTGAGCCTTTCCAGCTGTTAGGATTGCTTAATTTCTGTTTAGATTTGCTTATTAGGTTAAGTTTAAGTGCTGTTAGCTTATTTAGTGTAGATTGGAGCTTATACCAGCTTATGAGTTTCTTTCTAGTCTAAAGTTATTATGTATAAACACACTTTTTATGAGGACTTCTTTTCATTTTTAAGCTTAGTTTAGCTTATCTTATTTGCTTATTTGTGTGCCCTAGTGCTTAATAGGTGTAGTTTACTATCTGTTTTAGCTTATTTTTCTTTTTTCACTAGCTTATTAAGTTTAAAAAAGGCCCTTAGTTTAGCCTTTTTGCCCTTAGCATAAAAAAATCAATTCTTTCACCTTTAGAGCTTATTTCTGTGCTTATTTTAGTTTTTTTTTATAAAAAGTCATTTTTTTAAAGTTGCTTATTTTAGAGTTTTTAAGCTTTTTCAAAAATTAAAATTGCAAATAAAAATATGTTGGGAAAGTGGGAAGTCCAAGGTGAGCCAAGGCTCGAACCCTGGACCTCTACCACCCTCTACCAACATATTTAACACAACACACACAAACCACTCTGCCCTTGGGTCTTTTCCATTTTCCTTTGCACACATTATCCCTTTAACACCTTTTTGGCCCTTTAAGCCATAAGCCATTTTGGGCTTATTTCGTAGCTTATTTGATAAGCTGTGTTCACCCTTTTATTTTTTCTTAGATTTAACACTGTTCAAGCTACTTTTCATATTTTTCTAAATTAGTTTACTATTTTTAATCTTTTATTTAGTGTAAATATGTTTTTAATTCATAAAAAATATTAAAAAGTCAAAAAAATATAATTCTTTTTTTAAAATTTTGTTTTATCATTTAGGATTGTTAAAAATTAATTTTGCTTTCGTAGGGTTAAATTTTTAGGATTTGGTTTTTTAAAGAACGGGTTTGGATCCCGTTATTGTTTTTCTTTGTTTTTTTACTTTAATTGCTTACGTTTTTGGTTTACTTTTCTTTGTTCTTGCATTTTAGTCACTTAGGATTTATAAAAAGTTAAAAAATCATTTTAGGATTAAATTTTGATAAATTAGGTTTTAAGTCCCACTTTTTTTTTTTTAAATTCACCCGTTATCCGATTTTAGTGGGATTTAGCTTAATAATTTGGGGGGGGGGGTTTTTTTAGTTTGCCTTACTTGTTTTTCCTGTAGAATTAGAAAATCCAATCAAAATCTTTGTGTTTCAAACATCAAATATCAAACCGACTCTCGACTTTCCATTGCATTCCTCGTACCGAAGAACGACCCGGGTCCGATTTTGAACTTTTAATTGATTATAAAGCTGAGAGATCGATTACTTCCGATATTATTATATTGTCTTTGTGGAACATTTGACTTGTACCTTGGTCAATGGTGATTTGTCAAAGGTTTTACCATTGCCATTATATATATATATATATATATATATATATATATATATATATATATATATATATATATATATATATATACTTGACAACAAATCAATTTTTGGCGCCGCTGCCGGGGAGTAGTTTAAGCGATTGTCGTTCCGACGTTTGACAATTAGTGCTTTGAAGACCCTTCCTCGTGAAGTTATTTGTTTTATTTGTGAATATATAAAATATTAAAAGAAGGAAGATGAACACTATGTCAATAAAACAAAAAAAAAATAAATAATATAATCAAAAATACTACTCAAACACCTAAACTATGCCCCCCCTCCCCCACCCCCCAACCACCACCCCATACAAACCACCCTCCCCCCCCCCCACCACCCAACACCGATCCTCAACAAGCGCCAAAAAAATAATACTAACCCCCCACCAACGAATGAAAACAATGCCCTTTGTGACACTTATTGAAAGTACATCTCACCCAAAATCGAAAAAACAAAATAAAAGTGAGGAAGAAAGATTAACAAACTACAAGAGGGGTATAAGGAGGGTTGTTCCGAGGAACTACGACCCAAAAGGAGAAGGATTTTAATAGCTTCGCGCTTTCCCGCTCCTCCGCTCCTTTGTGCGTTTTTCTTTTAAAGAGCTACCGTGAAGCTAGTTGATTATTGGTTTAAGTTGTATTATCTCATTTTGTCCTTTAATAAAATGAATTGTTTAAAAAACCTAAAAACCCAAAAATAATCTTCTTTTTCTTCTTAACCATTTAATTCTTTTCTTAACCCTCTATATTGTTTAATTATTATGGCGTCACTCGATTATCGTTTGAATCCCCTCTTCACGTTTAAAGAGTGTTCGTCTTGTGGATCTTTGTATAATAAAGAATGTTGTTCGAATATGAGTTCCGTTGGCAAAATTGTTCATGATTCTAATAAAGCTCCCGACTTACCACCACATCCCCACACCATTTCGTCTAACCAACGTCATTGCTTTCATTGTAAATAATCCGAATCCGAATTCTTTAAATGGTTCTCCAAATATTTCCGAAAATGTTTCACAGAGTCCTTCACTAATTGACCACCATTGTTGTTACCGAGTCATCCAACGACAAAACTAATGTTGTTAATTTGCCTCAAGAGCCATTCGTCTTCAATCAAGACCCCGGTGAAAATGTTTCACAGAGTCCTTCACTAATTGACCACCATTGTTGTTACGAGTGTGGTGATTCGTTAGACGATATCTTTTGTCAACGATGTACTTGCACCGAAAGTTCCGATTATCTCTAATCCGGAACCATGCAACAATCAAACCATTGATGAGCTCCCATAAACTTTGCCAAGTTTCGATCCGACAAGCTATTCTGGAGATGGAAATTCATTCACTTATGATTCCACTCCGAATTTTTTCATGATTCTCCTAACATTTTAACCCACCTCCACAACCCCAATACATGCCATACTCTTGTGAGTTATGTGGGAACGATGCCCATCATGGTTACGATTGTCCACCTC
>BQNB010043780.1:0-45299 GCA_026074375.1 Tanacetum coccineum | reverse complement strand
TTAGTGATAAAATCCATGGTAATTCTATCTCATTTTCACTCAAGTATCTCAGGCTGTTGCAGCAAGCCAAAAGTCTTTGATATTGCAGCCTTCACCTGTTAAACAAATCCGATAATTGCTAACATAGGTAGCTATATCCTTTTCTACACGTGGCTACCAATACATGTCTCCAAGGTTATAGTACGTCTTATCCGCTCCCGGATGTCCTAAGTACCTTAATGCATGGCCTCATCCATTACACTTCCTACCAATAGAACCCAAATTCGATCCATAAAGTACAAACTCTCATCTCCTTTTCTTTCCATCTGTTGATCTAAACCATGTAGCCTTTTTGCAGGAACGTTCTCTTTCTTGAACGCCTCACTTTGGGCCACCAATATAATCTTTTTCACTCCAGACTGAATAGTCATTGCCATTGCTCGAACACGTCTAGGTTTCACCCGTTCCTTCCTACTTAACGCATCAGCCACCACATTCGCCTTACCAGGATGGTAGCGAATCTCACACTCATAATCACTAAACAGCTCGATCCACCTCCTTTGGCGTATATTTAACTCCTTTTAGTCGAAAATATGCTGAGGGCTCTTGTGATCCGCGTAGATGACACTCTTCGTGTCATACAAGTAATGCCTCTAAGTCTTAAGAGCAAACAAGACAGCTCTCAACTCTAAGTCGTGTGTTGTGTAATTCTTCTCGTGAATCTTTAGTTGTCTCGATGCATAGGCGATTACCTTGCCTCTTTGCATGTGCACATAACTTAGTCCTTGATTCGATGCATCACACTAAACAACAAAATCTTCAATTCCGCCCGGCAACGACAAGATAGAAGCATCACACATATTATTCTTCAAGGTCTGAAACGCCTCTTCTTGTTCTACACTCCACTCGTACTTCTGATTCCTCTCAATAAGGGAAGTAAGGGGGTTCAACAATCAAATTTTTTTTGCGATGAACGTCGGTAGTAACCTGCCAATCCTAAGAATAATCATCCAATTCCTCACTGTCTCACTCGTACTCGGGTCCACGTGAATACGTTATGGTTAACCACGTGACCAAGAAAATGCACTTCTTTCAACCAAAACTCATACTTAGAAACCTTAGCATACAGCTTCTCTATCCTTAATGTCTCCAACACTAACTTCAAATGAACGTCATGTTCCTCATTCGACTTTGAGTAGGCCAGAATGTCATTAATGAATACAATGACAAACCTACCTAAGTACGGTTTGCAAACTCGATTCATTAAGTCCATGAAAACCGCTGGTGCATTGGTTAACCCAAAAGGCATAAACGTAGACTCAAAATGTCCGTATCTCGTTCGAAATGCGGTCTTTGGAATGTCATCTTCATGCACACGTAGCTGATGATATCCTGACCGAAGATCTATCTTAGAGAAATAACATGCTCCTTGCAGCTGATCAAACAAGTCATCGATCCTAGGAAGCGGATAACGGGTTTTAACAGTTAATTCGTTCATCTGCCTATAGTCGATACATATACGGAAAGATCCAACTTTCTTCTTTATGAATAACACAGGTGCTCCCCACGACGAATGACTAGGTCATATGAAACCCTTGTCTTGCAACTCTTGAAGTTGCCTAGACAATTCTTGCATTTCCAAGGGTGCCAAACGATATGGAGACTTCACGACCGGCGTCGCTCTAGGAACTAAGTCTATACGGAACTCAACTTGTCGCTGCGGTGGTAGCCCCAACAAGTCTTCCGGAAACACATCAGTAATATCATGCGCCACGAGTATATCACTTATCCTATGTTCATCTACCTTAGCATTCCTTAGGGTTTTGGTGGCTCCCAAAGTACGTTCCCCATGAACTCGAAGTATCTCGTCACCTTTCAACGGTATTCTAACCACCTTCTCATAACATACTATCACAAACTTCCTCTTGGACAACTAGTCCATTCCCACAATCACATCAAAGCTTCCACGACTCAACGGTATCAACGAACTCCTAGGGTTACGAAAATCGAATAGGATAACAAATGAATATCGAGTCAAAGGCTAGAATTCATATAGGAGATTCCACATATGCAAATAGACGTGGATCAAATGACATAAGAATCCTTTGAAAGAAAGGATACGTATATGCACCGAGTGAAAACGCAACGAAATAAAATCAACATGCGTACCACGACAAATGAACACATAAAAAAATATCAATACGAAAGACGGAAATTCTTATACCAATTATCAACTTTACTCGAAAGGTCAAAATAAATAATGTTTTTATAAAAATTAATTTAAACTAAGAAAGTCACTTTAAGTATAAAAATCATTTTAACTAATAAATAAAATTGTCTTAAATGTAATCTTTATAAAATTCATTCTGGTTGTCATAAAAATCTAGAGATGGTTATCTAATGGTGTATTGCACCTTACCACTATGAATCACTTTAAACTTGCTTTTTATAATAAAATAAAATATATTTACAAAGATCATTTTATAAACGGTTTTCTCCAAACACCAACACAATACTTCCAAAGGGTTTTTATAATTAGACATCAATTATAAAATATGTTACTCAAACAAAGGACACCATAATACCAAAAGGGGTCGTAAAACACCGTATAGACCCTAACACCATTCTATTGTTTGAAAACAAAAGAAAATACCAGAAACCATATACTCAAAATAAAATAAAATGAACTCGTACAAGAAAACTCATGCAAGACGTTACGTACCCAAAAGAAAACGTAAGGTCTTATTCAAAATAACGATCAACAAGCATCGATACTAACACGTAGCCAACGGGTTACGAAAACCAAGTGTTAGGATTAATGTTTTCTTAACTTAGTACCGACAGTACAAATAGTTAGTACCGACAGTTATACTTAGTACCGACAGTACAAATAGTTAGTACCGACAGTTATACTTAGTACCGACAGTACAAATAGTTAGTATCGACAGTTATACTTAGAACCAACAGTACAAAGTAGTTAGTACTGTTAGATAGTTAGTACCGTTAGTAGAAAAAATAGTTAGTACCGATGAGAAGATATTTAAAAGATATTTATGAGATATTTTAGAAAAAGATTTGTAAGCCTTTTAGAGTTATCCTTACAATATAAAAGGATCTTCTGGGGCATAGTTAGAAAAGGGTGTTGAAAATATATGAAAAAAGAAGATTAGCAAATCATATATCATAGTTAGCAATCTGAAATTCTCAAGAACACTTTAATAAAGTTGTTATTCAGTTGTTCATTGTTCTTCTTAGTACTTCTCTGATTTAACTTAAAGAAATGAATCTATAAAAGTCTTATGCTAGAAACATCAAAGCCGAACACATCACGAAAAGGGGATCAAAATTCACTCAACTCTCAACTAGTCTAAGTGTTCATTTTTGGGGTGATCGCTCAACTGCACAGTCATAGCATGTATTCTATCATAAGCTTGGGAAGTACACAAATCTGCACCAATTAGAGTTAGGGTATAAACAATTCTAAAGGCAACATGGGTAACATAACACAGGTTTATTGGGTAATATAAAGGGCTAAGATAGACATGTGATACACATTTAATTGGTGTTAAGACAAAAACACAAAACAAATAGTCTTAAATAATCTAAGGTATCCGTAACCGGCTACTATCATCCATACTCCAAGTCTTAAAGTGATAAAATCTAATCATATTATCAATATGGGTTAGCTAATAATGAGATCTTGCGGAGCATGCTAACCCATTCTTTACTAGGTGGCTTATAGTTGCACCACCTTTATACATCGGATGGCTTATAGTTACACCATCCTCAAAATCACTAGGTGGCTTATAGTTGCACCACCTTTTTACTTAGTTGGTTTTTGTTAGATATTAGAAAAAGACTCGGTCGCCCAGTGTATTTTACTGTTTATTAAAAGATGCAAAAGTACATCTTGAAGCAGCAGTTTGAAGGCTTCTCTGTATCCAACACAGATGGTATTCACAAAGGCTATGAGAGATTCCAAAGTCTTCTCAGTCAGCTAGAGATTCATGGAGCAGGTGTATCTACTGAAGATGCAAATCAGTAAATTTCCTAAGATCTCTACCATCTGCTTGGTTACAAATTCCTTAAATAGAGAACAAACAGAATGGACAGTCTCAGTTTTGATGACTTGTAACAACAATCAGAGAGTCTTTGAAAAATATGTCAAAGGCCTACTGCATCATCTTCAACTTGCAAAATGTAGCATTTGTTTCTGAAAACACAAGCAGTACTAATGATGTTAGTACCGCTTATGGTGTTTCCAACACTTCTGGTCATTATTCAAAGCATGAACAAACAACATCATCATATTCCTTGCTTGCAAGTCAATCTAGTTGTCCTCAACTGGATCATGAGGACTTAGATCAAGTGGATGAATATGACCTTGAAGAAATGGACTTAAAATGGCAAGTGGCAATGATCTCCATGAGAATAAAGAAGTTCTTCAAGAAGACTGGTAGAAAGCTACAGTTTGATGCAAAAGAACCTGTTGGTTTTGATAAAACCAAAGTGGAATGCTACAACTGCCACAAAACAGGGCATTTTGCAAGAGAGTGTAGAACAAAGGAAGATAACAGAAGGAGGGATGGATGGAATCCTGGAAATAAAGATGGAAAAAGGACTGAAAAGAGAGAAGAGTCTAGAGCAATGGTGACAGTTGATGGAGAATGTGTTGATTGGACAGCTCATACAGAAGAAGATGAAAACTTTGCTTTCATGGCTAGCAACAGCTCAGGATCAAACACACAGGTATGTTCAAATGAGTGTAAAGAGTCTTATGCTAACCTTAAAAGACTCTATGATGCTCAAAGAGAGCAACTTAGTGATGCTAGTGTAGAAATAAAGGCTTATACTCAAGGTCTTAAGAAAGTTGAAGCACAATTAGTTGCCCATCAACAAGGTCAACTTTGGTATGAACAAAAAATCAAATTTATGAAAATAGATTTAGATGATAAAACAGATGTTCTAACATACCATAAGACATTGTTGGCTAAAGCTCAAAAAGAAAAAGATGATTTGGAAGTAATAGTAGACAAATGGAATCATTCTTCAAAAAATCTTGGTAAAATTATAAATGATCATATGCCTGCCAGTGACAAATTTGGGCTAGGGTATGGTGATTACATAGAATTTTTTTGATATAGTGGGAATTCGATCAGAAAATGAAATTTTTAAAAAGTGATCTTTGTGTTCAATAAAAGGTGATTTTTGAAATCGACCTTTGCATACAAGCTTGTTAAACCAAGTGAAATGCAAGCCGTACCCACCCTGACAGGAATTATTGCCCTCTGGACCTGATATGAAATAAGGACACACAATACACATATGGTCCAAGAAAGTCTCAACCAAGTGAACCTGAATCTCAAACAACTGAACTTGATACCTGTGACTCTAACACTAGTACAGAACCTTCTGAATTAGTGTCTGAACCAGTTGTAAATCAAGCATATATAGAAGTTCAACCTAAGGTTTGGTCTGATGCTCCTATAATTGAGGAGTATGAATCAGATAGTGATGATGAACATGTGTGTGTACATACTGAAGGACTTAATACATCTAGTTTTGCTAACAAGCAAGTAAAAATTCCTAGGGAAAATGTTAAGAATCAGTATACACATAGTCAAAAACCTAAGGTTAACAACAAAGAGTTGAGGCATGGGTCTACTGAAAGAGGATGTTTTGTTTGTGGTAGTTTTGGTCATTTAATAAGAGATTGTGATTATCATGTAAAATTGGCTAAACAAATATATAATCTATTTATTTAAACTAAACAAATAAAATATGTCTAAGGTAGATGGTTCAGGGGTGAGGAAACCAACATGGAACAATGTTCAAAGGGTAAACAAACAAAATCAATTTGTTCCTTTAGCAGTACAAACAAGAACTGGAATTAATCCAGTTAATACTGTTAAAGCTAGCGGTACTAACTATGTTAGTACTGCTAGACAAAATATTAACAAACAGACAGTACTATCTAGCACTGCTCTGAAAGTTAATACTGTTAAGCCCTTTGTGAATGATGTTAGACCAGCAAATGTTTTTAACAAAACTCATTCACCATCCTCAAGGCCTTTCAAAAGAACAACAGTACTAAGAACAAAATTTACAAAACAAAAGGTTTATGCTGTTAAGGTAAAAGAAGTTAGTACTGTTGGGGGAAAATGGGACACTGCTGTTAAGTCCTCAGCAGGTTGTAAATGGAGAACACCAGGATACAATAATAATATTCTCTCCAAATACAATGGTGGATCTAGCCTTAGAAATTATTCAACTTTCAAAGATCCACTAGGCAGACTCAAGCCTAACAGGCTTGGGTCCCTAAGAGAGTCTAATCACTTTCTTTTAAATGTGCAGGATAATCCACGTAATCTCTAAAAAAATAAAGGAAAGATTGATAGTGTATGTTTCCAATGCACATGACAGTGGAACAAGGCTTACCTTGCTGAATTTCAAGACTTTAATGTGAGCCTGTTGCCTTTGGAGGTGTAAAGGATACATTTACTTGTAAAAGAGAAAAAAAACTGTAATGAGATCTTGAGGATGTAAAGCTTTGGGTGAAAGAACTTCAGCCATTTCAATCTCTTTTCTGTGTCACAAATGTGTGACAAAAAGAACAAGGTTCTATTTACAGACACAGAATGTCTTGTTTTGTCTCCTGATTTTAAGTTACCTGATGAAAATCAAATATTACTTAAAGTCCCCAGACAAAACAAAATGTAACCATTTAAGTTAAGAGAACATTGTCCTTTAGGAGGTTGGCTTTTTAATTGCAACGTGCACAACTGAATGAATCTAACTTATGCATAGGAGGTTGGTCATGTAAATGTTTAAAAACCTGAACAGACTTATGAGGAAACCTTGTAAAGGTTTACCTACAAAGCTTATTCAACATGACCACACTTGTGTAGCATTGTCAGAAAGAAGCAACACAAAGCTTCTTTGTAGGCAAAGTTAGTTAGCCTCTATTAGCCACCCTCTATAACTACTTCATATTGATTGTTTGGCTTACACTGTTAGAAACATAAACCATAGAGACCTATGTATGTTATCACTGATGATTTTTAGCAGATTTAGTTGGACATTTTTCTTGAAACTAAGGAGAAACAAGTGCAATCCTTAGTACTTTTATAAATACAAAAAGAGAACCAATTGAATCAAAAGGTTAAAACAATTAGATTGATATGGAACAGAATTTAAAAACAAAGATCTGATTGAATTCTTGTGGGTAAAAGGGATCAAGAGGGAAATACAGCAATGCCCAGAATCCACAACAAAAGGAGTTGCTGAGAGAAAGAACAATGACCCCTTATTGAGGCTGCAAGGACCATGCTTGCAGATTCATTTTCACCTAACACTTTGGGCTGAAGCAGTAGTCCTGCTTGTTATTTTTCGAACAGGGTATTAGTGCCAAGCCTCATATAAGACACTAATGAACTTTTAACGTAAACACCATTATAAGTTATATAAGACCTTTTGGGTGCCATGTGACCCAACTGAACACCATAGACCAATGGGCAAATTTGTTGGAAAAAACCTTATGAGGGAATTTTGGTTGGTAATTCTCTACAAAGCAAGGCTTTAGAGATGTATATTATCTATAACCAAAAGAGTTTGAAAGAAAACCGCACATAAAATTCTTAGATAACAAACCCAATGTTGCAGGGAAAGGACCAAATTGCTTTTTTGACCTTGATTATTTGACTGATTCTATGAACTATCATTATGTTAGATCAGAGAATCAAGCTAACATTCATACAGGTCAACAAGAATCTAACCAAAATACAGGCATAAAAGATCTAATTGATGTTGGGGATATTAGAGAGTTTGCTTGAGTAAGTGTGCGATTGAAATGGATTCTTATAGGTTTGGGTGACCTAATTTTAAAGAAAACGTTCCAATTTACACTTTGTACCCTTGGCGGTATTTTTCTCTAAAGTCTCTTTAGCGGTACAAACTTTTGCCCGGCGGTACTAACTTTGTATGGTCGGTACTAACTTTTTTCTTGAAGGTCCTGGTATAAAACTGAATGGATCTTTGCAGCCTATAAATGATGATAGCCAAGATGTATAAATACAAACGACTATGTAGAAACAATGACTTGAATACAATATGTTAATGCGGAATCTTAACACAAGTACCAAGAAGAACAATGAACAACTGAATAACAACTTTGTTAAAGTGTTCTTGAGAATTACAGATTGCTAACTATGATATATGATTTGCTAAACTTCTTTGTTCATATATTTTCAACACACGTCTAACTATGCCAAAGGTGATCCTTTTATATACTAAGGATAACCCTAAAAGGCTTACAAATCTTTTTCTAAAATATCTCATAAATATCTTTTAAATATCTTCTCAGCGGTACTAACTAACTTTCTACTAACGGTACTAACTATCCAACAGTACTAACTACTTTGTACTGTCGGTACTAAGTATAACTGTCGGTACTAACTATTTAAGAAGAAGTTTGTCATGTATCCTCATTTTATTTCTATATTTTTAGGTAGAAAATTAGCTAATATAACTGTACCTTTAGATCACTTTCCTGTACATAGTTTAACTAGTAAAGTTTTTTCTTTTATGATAAAGAAGGGCAAACGTTTCTCAGGAAAAGTTACACCTTTGTTTGATACTATGTTGGTCCAACCAACTCAGGCTGAGGATGTTTCCTCAGAAAGACAATCTGTTGAACAATCATCACCCTCCCCTGCACCCACTAGTGAAGTCCCAAATGAGTCCCTGCCTGACTCAACTTCTGCTCAATCTAGTGAGGTCCCTTTTGAGCAACAACCTGACCCTTCCCCAAGACCTACCCCAAGTCCTTCACCCAGACCTTCACCACAACCTTCAACCACTCCTATTGTTCCTGATTCAATCCCAGAACCTACTGGTGAGAATCTTGGAGATCATTCATCCAATGATACATCCCTTTTAGGGAATGAGGATGACATGACTCTCCCAAATGTCTATGATCTTTGTATATCTTTATGTAAACAGGTTTCAGATCAAGCCAAAGAAATTATAATCTTGAAGGCTAAGATCAAAAAGCTCAAGAAGCAAGCCAAACCTGTCATCAAACATTTCAAAGCATATCTGAAGACGGTCTCATTGCAGAAAAGACTCTCAAGGAAGAGCTCCTCAAACAAACAAAGGATGCACAAAAAGAATGTATCCAACAAGGAGGAGATTGCAAAAAGGAGAATTAACAGTTCAAAGAGATCCTCTTTGATTACTCCTGGAAAATAACATTGATCAAATGGAAACAGACAATGCTCAAAATGAAGGGAGGACAAAAGAAATGGTGGATGAAGACAAGGAGATTGATAAAGATAGAGTTAATACTGAAGATGGAGTTAGTACCGACTTTGAAAAAGTTAGTACCGACAAGCCAAAAGTTAGTACTGACGGTTCCAAAGTAGTGACTAGATGAACAAAATTGAAGGTGCAGATGATTCAAGTGAAGGTACTGAAGAGAATATTGAAGGAAATGAAGAGATCTTTGAAGGTACTGAAGAGCCAAGAGAAGGTACTGAAGAGAAAGGTGAAAGTACTGTTGGGCAATTTGAAAGTACTGAAGATCAACCTAAGGAAGAAATTTCTACTCAAGCTTCTCAAACATCCACTCAAACACCCACATCTATGATATTTGGTGATGATGAAACAATAGCTACACTTCTACTCAACATGAGTAAAGCCAAAGCTGTTTCTAAAGAAAAAGAAAAAGGTGTAGAGTTGAAGGATGTTGAAGACATTGATAGACCTAGGCCTACTACTGCAAGATCACTTCTCACATTAAAACCTCTTCCAAAGATTGATCCTAAAGACAAAGGGAAGAAGAAGATTGAAGAGGAGGATGAAATCTAACAGTGAAGATGATATATTCCACATGCTTGTGAAAAATTCAAACAGGCTTGAGAGTGATGAAGTAATGGCTATGCAAATCAAGAATGAATGGGAAAGCTGAAGAAGGAGAGAAATAAATTGCTGAAAAGAAGAAGCAACCAAATGACGCCTCTTAAAAACTTTGATGATATCAAGGCAAGAATGAGGCAGACAGAATCCTTGCTGAGAGACTTTCAAGAGCAAGAAATAGAGCATTTCACAAATAGAAGAAAGGCTAAGTTTCCTTCAAGATACAATTGCTGCTCAGAGGAAGTTCCTTGCTCAACAAAGAACAGAGGCAATCAGAAACAGACCTCCAACCAAGAATCAATTAAGAAATCAGATGATGACCTACTTAAAGCATGTGGGGAACTTCAAACATTCTGAATTGAAGAGTAAGAAGTTTGAAGACATACAAGCAATGTATGAAAAGATAAAAAGGTCAACTGAAGATTTCATTGCTATTGGGTCTGTTGAAGATGAAAGCCTAATCAAAAGAATGAATAAGAAAGATTCCTCCAAAAAGAGAGATCAAGCAGGATCAAAGAAAAGTCCAAGCAAGAGGATAAAGAAGAAGAGAACACAAGAAAGAGAAAGCTGGGTACAAGGAAAAAGATGAAGTCAAGAAAAAGAAGATTCAAACAAGATACTTCTCAAGATGAACCATCTGACACTGAAAAAGAAAATGATGAGCTGAGATTGTGTTTGACAATAGCTCCAGATGAGGACAAGGAAGTAGACTATGAAATTCTTGACAAAAAGTATCCAATCATTGACTGGAAGACTCAGAATTTTGGCACTAAACCACAGCTTGATGAATCTAAAAGATCAGAAGAAATAAATTTGAATGTGGTAACTAGAAGTAATGGTCAAAAGAGATTCTTCAGTACATTGATGAGAGTGCTTTCAGTGTTTGACAGAGAAGACTTAGATGATGTATATAAACTTGTGATGGACATATATCAAAAAAAAAAAAAAAAAAAAACAAGACAAGATATCCTGAAGTTTTGATAAAGGTCTTGGGGAGATTTGACAGTTATGTTTCAATCCTGATTAACAAGATTGAGTTTTGGAACTCACACAGAATGGATTTAAAATAATCAGATTGGAAGATTGTGCACAGTTCCTCATGGGTACACACTTTGAAGACTAAGAAGATTATGTCGTTCACCATGCTAAAGAGAAGAAAGTATCCTTTAAAGAAGGAAATAGTGGTGCAAATGCTAAAGCTAAAAAAGATCGCAGCAGAAAGTAACTAAGGTCATTGGAATTGATACGATTTATCAAGAAGGTAACTTGCTGACTAAGATCAAAGGAAACAGACTGATGGCAAGAGAAGGGATTGATAGTTTGGCTAACCAAGCCACACAACAAATGGTTCTCATTCACCATGCTAACACGCATAATAAATTGCTAGTACCACAAGCAAACGGCATTGAGGAACAGACTTAATCACATCCATTTATGGATTTACAATTTACCGAAAAATGAAGGGAAATCAACTCACCTTGCTTCTGGAGAAGAGTTGGCTATCCGTAAAGCAAACAGATCATGGTAAAAACAACTTAAATCTGTTGATAGCTGATAGTTTGCTAAAAACTATATGGTTTATCAATGCACCATGTTATGGCAATGAAGCATTGGCTAGTCCAAAAAACCCCCCTTTCCCCCCCAAAAAAACCGGTATACAAAAAAAAAAAAAAAAAAAACATTAAAATATTTGGTAAGACAAATTCAAAACCGATAGATGGTTTGACAGTTTACCAAAAACTGTATGGTAATTAACTCACCATATTCTTAGAATAAAGAGTTATCTATCCCAGAGCAAACGGCTACTGGTAAAGGAACATCAAATCCGTTAATGGCTGGTAGTTTGCCAAAAACTACAAAGCCAACTTAGTTGGATTGTAGGTATCAAGATGTTGCTGTATAGCTGAAAAGATGTTGCTAAAAAGCTGAAAAGACAAAGTTGCTCCTAAAGAAGGATAGAGTGTACAAGATTAAGAAATGATGAAGAATGTTTGGATACATCCTCTGTGCATTAAAAGAAGCTCAAAAGATTAAAGAAACATGAAGTTAAAATAGTTTAACATTCATGTTTAAGGGAGGATTGTTAGGATTAATGTTTTCTTAACTTAGTACCGACAGTACAAAGTAGTTAGTACTGTTGGATAGTTAGTACCGTTAGTAGAAAGTTAGTTAGTACCGCTGAGAAGATATTTAAAAGATATTTATGAGATATTTTAGAAAAAGATTTGTAAGCCTTTTAGGGTTATCCTTAGTAAAAAAAGAGATCCCCTTTTAGGCATATTAACGTGTGTTGAAAATATATGAACAAAGAAGTTATAGGCAAATCATATATCATAGTTAGCTAATCTGTGATTCACAGACCACTTTTAACAAAGTTAGTTATTCAGTTTCTTCTTCTTGGTACTTGTGTTAAGATTCCGCATTAACATATTGTATTCAAGTCATTGTTTCTACATAGTCGTTTGTATTTATACATCTTGGCTATCATCCTTTATAGGCTGCAAAGATCCATTCAGTTTTATACCAGGACCTTCAACAAAGGATTAATTAAAAAATTGTCAATATTCATTCTCACAAAAATTGGCCAAAAATCGAATGAATATTTTTTTAGAGGGCGGCCCCCGTAAAATTAAGAGGGCCGGAAAAAAGGGAAAAAAACAAAAGGCAAAAAAAAAAAAAAAACAAAAATTTTTGAAAAAAAAAAAAAAAATTAAAAAAAAAAAAACAAATAAAAAACAAAAAAAAAAACACTATTATATATAATAATAAAAAATATATGAAAAAATAAAAATTTAAGGTTAATGGGCGCCCCCTTAATTATTAAGGGGGGCGACCACTGGAAAAATAAACACTCCCCATTTCAGACGATTTTTCTTATACACAAACCCCATTTTTCTCTTTCTTCCTCCTCCACCTGCTGTGAACGAACCCTCTCAACCAAAACCTTCAAAAACATACTCAAATTACCAAATTAACAAAAATTTGCAAGGGGTAATCACTAACAAATCAATCAACAACATCTATTGTAAGTTTTTCATCATTCCTTTCATTTGATTTCATCCAATTTTGCTCTCAATCAAAATTGGATGTTCTTCATCATTTTCATATTTTTTCATTTTGTTTTAGGATTTCCATAACTATAATGATACCCGTAGTCATAGGAACACTACATTCTTGATAGAATTGAATCAAAACACTAATTGAGTTACAATTTTTTTTTCGAAATTCTCATAAATATACATACATATTTTTCTAATCTTAAAACAAAGTTTATACATTGTTGATTCATGCCAAAAACATGTTAAAACAACATTAATTTGCCCATCAAAACATACATTTCTAAATGTATACTTTTCGAATCAATAGAAAATGTATTATAAAAATAAAGGGGTGTTTGGTTTCGTTTCTTAGGATCAATTTTTAGAATCGAAATAACCACCACCATAATTTTGTCACTTGTATAAACACTTAACTAGCTTGTATAAGTCATACTAAGATATATAATTCATATATATGTTGATATATTTTGTGATTGGTATAAAATAAAGGGGCGTTTGGCATAACTTTTTAAGAACGTGATTTTTGAATAAAAACAAACACTACTTAACTTTTGTCAAGTTAAAAATAATAAACTTATACTTGTCAACACGATTATACTTGACGTATAGTTTTTGACAAGCCTAAACTAATTTTATGTCTTAATAAGGGAGTGTTTGGTTATGATCTTGGTGTTTGAAATATATAACTATTATAAAAAAAAAAAATTTATTATGGGGGGTTATAATAAAAATATTTCTTCCACATCATAGATTAAGTCAAAAATAAATTAAGGTACATATGGATCACTTCTTAGTTTTTTATTTTTTTTGGTCGAAGTAATCCTTGTCCCACATTTGTCATTATACTAAAATTCATTTTATTTAGTATAATTTTTTTTTACATTTTATGTTGTTGATAACTTGTTTAGGTGACAAAATGCCAAGAGCTACTTCCACCGATATATCCCTTACTAAATCCTACATCCCAAAAGTATCCAAAATCCCTGGCATTTCCCCCACAATTGCCAAATTCTACAAATCCATTGAAAATCGCAACATTCACGAAGGTCGTGTTGTTGATCAAGCCTACTACAAATCCAACAACATCGAGCGTCTCTTCACAAACATTCGCTTCGATTGTCTCTTTAAAATCAACAAACCGATTGTTCCAAGATTCATTCTTGATTTCTATAGTCAAGTCACGGTTCAAACCGATGAATATGGCTATCTTGTCATCTCCTTTATGATTCAACATGAATTCATAACTCTCACTCTTGCCCAATTTGGTCAAATCCTCAAAATTCCTTACAACGGTCAAGCCATGTTCACCAACAAGTGGAACCTTGGATCTCTTGAGTATTCGTCGACTTCTTGAATTGGAACGTGTCATGGTAGACCGTACCATTAAAAGTCAAATCGTCACCCAAACTCCAAATCAAATCCTCACTAAGGAACTAAGCCCTGACATGAAGCAATGGGAAGAACTCATTCGAGAGAATGTGTTTGGACTAGGAGGACATCGGGACCATCTCCCCGCTTGTCTTGCTCACATGTTGTATTGTGTTGTTGCCGAGGAACAATACAATCTTGCTTACTTCTTTGTCAAACGAATCGAATGTGCTAGAGCAAATCCAACCGCCAATCTTCCATACGGTATGTTCTTGACTCGTCTTTATCGTCACATCATGGAAGTATATCCTCATCTCGACAATGGCATTTATGACATTGTTGATCGAGTCATGCGTCCTCTTGCTCTTAAACAAACTCGGAGACCTCGAAGTGATCGTGGCAAGGCACGCCATTCCGTCTCATCCTCATCTTCTCATCATCACGGCACGTCATCTCATCAACATGATGATGATGATGATGATGTCGAAACTTCTCGTGCAAGTACTCCATCTCCTACCACCTATCTTAACTCTCTTAATCCACTCAACTACCAAAACTACGAAATGCCTTCCGCTTCCGAACAAACCGATGAAACTCTCTTTGAACGACAAACCACCTTGCTCAACCAAACGCAAGAAATGCATAAGGAGATGCGCGGAGGTTTCAAGTCATTTGGAAAGGCACTAAAAGGAGTGTTTAGCAAGAAGAAGAAATGAAGACATAGGAGTGGAGTGAACTAGATGGCTAAATGTAGTTTAAGACAATTTTTAACTTGATTATGTGTATGTTATTAACAACTTGTGTGGTGATCATCCGATATATTCGGAAAGACTTATATGTTGGTTATCTTTTAGGTACTTATTTGCTATGATGCCTTAAACCTTTGGTTGTTTTATTAAATCAACTAGTTATGCCATTTTGGTTTCATGATTTAATGTGTTTATTATATGTTATAAGATTAAATATGCTTATAAAACTCTATAGGGCTTGCTGCAAATAAACCACCAAAACAAAAATACCCTCACAAAAATCCTGAGAAAAATAGTTTTTCTGTGAAAAATGGGACTAACAGTGGGCGGCCCCCTTAATTCACAATGGCCGGCCCCCTTAATTTTAAGGGGACCGCCCTTAGCTTTTCACGGGTAAAACAGTATTTTCAATGCTTTTTGCCTTCTTTTACCTAGTATCAACTATATTTACCTAGAATGATTGAACAACATTTGGAATTCCCTAAACTTATCCAAATTCATTCCATTTTCAAACAAATCTCTTCCCATAAATTCCCTCCAAATGCATTATCACCTAAATTCACCATCTCTCCTCATTCATCATCACACCCCTCCACCATCCTCCCCAAGCTAACATACTCTATTTTAGTCTCTCAAATAATTGAACATCACCATTTTGGCAACAACTCCTAAGAAGCTTTTACTAGTTTATAGGACTTTTTTGTAGTTTTTAAGTTCAGTATGTTAGCCATGTATTTTCCTTATGTATGTCATGAGTGTGGTTTTCAACACACTATTTTAATTTAATGAATGATCAATGCTGATTGTATACCAATTTTTTTCTTCCTTGCTACATGTTAGAAATATTTGTATTGTTCTAACCCATTTTGTAGCCAAGAAACCATAGCTCGATTCCTTGGTGCCCTCGAACGAGGGGGAGCACACATCAAGGGGGAACACTTATTCCATCGATTTTACTAGCAAGCTCGACGATGCCTTTTTGATTCTACAAAAAGGGGGAAGAAATGGCATGAAACTCACTAAATACTTGTTTAAAAATAATTTTACATTTAATGAGTTTAAATTTTGTAATCATCAAAAAGGGAGAGATTGTTGATAAAATATAATGCCTAAAAACATTAATAATATTTTTCACATCTTTACGTTTTGATAATCACAAAATATAAAAACGTTCAACGTAAAATTAAACGTAAACAAGTATTTAGTAGTAAATTCTCATTTCAACAATTACATCACTAAAAGTATGAATAAACAAATTTTAATGCATTTTTTGATCAAAGGAAATTGTTATCAACCTCAACTTTTATAATAATAAAATGGCAGTAAACATTTTTATAAACTTACAAAACATTTTCTACAATTAAAAGAAATGTTTTATTCAAAATAAACATTTTAAATTTCAAAATTTTCAAACCTAAAATGACTAAAAAAGGTTCAGTAAACACCTCCTCTGAATAGGACAAAAAGAGGAGCGTCTAAAAATGGGCGACCCCCTTAAATACATGGGCGGCCCCCTTAATTATAAGGGGGCCGACACCCTATTTAAGGGGACCGCATAACTCATCTCTCCTCTAGTTTTCCCTATAAATACTAGACTATTCCCCAACATTTTCTCACCTTTTGCACCATTTCTTTCTGTTCTAAAATAGCCCATACATCTCTCTAAATCCTTTGATCATTTAATCATAAAGCTTTGTTTCTAAGTGATTCAAGCTTAATCCCTCAAGTGCAAGAGAAGAATACTTCCATCATCAAGTGAAGAAGTATTACACCTTAGTGTGCATAGCAATCTTGTTGCATCCATATCACATATTTGTAAATCAATTATATATCTTGTAAGTTGTGTGTAGTAGCTAGATCTTTACGATCTTTGTAAGTATAGTTAGATCGTGGTGATCTTAACAAGTAGTGTTAGATAGTTGTAATATAAGTAGTGTGGTGAAGTGAAGTTTTGAAGTTGTAAAGAATTGTGAAGTTGTGAAGAAGTTATGAAGGTAAGAAGGTGTGAAGTTGTGAAAAGTTGTGAAGTTGTGAAGAAGGTGTGAAGTTGTGAAGAAGTTGTGAAGAAGTTGTAAAGTCGTGAACAAGTCGTGAAGTTGTGTTGTGTTAGATTGGTTCTAGCTAAGATTAGAACTTGACGTTAGCTTCTGTGTCGAAATCGGTGTAAGCAACTTTGTGTACGGTTTTCTCTGCCCATACAGGGAGTGTTGTTGACATGTGAAGAAACTCTCGGTTTGGTGCGCGGAGGAGTGGAATAGGGGCAAAGAGGGTGCATCCGTATACCGAACACTATAAATCCTCGCGGTGTGGTTTGATTGTTCTACTCTTACTCTTGTTTTTTCTTTTATCATTCATTTACGTATATGTTCATATTGTGCAAGCGTTGAATTCACAAAATGTTGAATCTAAGTTTTAACAAACATACATAAACTTAAAATTAAAAAAGCGGTAGAACTATTCAACCTAAAGCCCCCTTCTAGTTTTCCCAGCACTTATATAATTGATTATTTTGATTGAGTGGAATTGAATACGTAGTAATACAATTTGACCCGTACTGGTCGACTTATATGTTTGGTTTGAAATACTTTATTAAACCAGTATTTTAATTTTTTAAAATGTATCATGTTGATCTTATATAGTTCATGCTTTATAAACCATAAATTTTACAATCCTAAAAAACCAAAATTCCATTGCATTCATCTTTGATTTTGACTTATAATACATATTAAATATTTTTTCACAACTAAACCTATCAAAGTCGGTCACTACACTTACACGTTTGTAATTTCTCATTTACTATACGTTTTTTACCTTTTAAACACTTTCATATTTTGTTAAGTACAGGTACATAGTAGTAATTAACCAAATTAGCAACCAAATAATGTATTGTAACGTTACTTTAAAGGTCTTTGATTAATTTAGTGACCTTCTTTTGTCCTATTATATTTTTTATTTCTTTATTTTTGTTAATTGTACACCAATTTTTATTCTCATATACCACCTATTACAAACATAATTTTAATAATGTGAACATAACATTTTGTTGATGAGCCACTTATAGTCCAAAGGCCTTGGCTGCCCTATTCAACTTTTGTATGATGTATTTTTATCACTTCTGAATTATGTTTTTACAACTTTTAAAAAATGATGTTTTTACGGTGTTAATATTCTGTTTTGTTACAACTTTTATAGGTTGATTTGATATAAGTTTATTTGAATAAATAATTGATGAAAAGATCAACCATACAAATAAAAAAGTAAATGAATCCATAACATTAAATAATAGTTGCTATTTTCCTATTTTCTTGCAATCTCCGACAAACTTGATAAGATTTCATAAATTCAATTAGTTAAGGAGTGCATAATTTTTTTTTCAAACATACTTAATATAAGACTATTTTCAAACTATATCATTCTTGTACAAGGCAGTGAAGTAACTAACTGAAAAAGAAACCATCGAGATAAACAATATATATGTTATACCATTAACCAAATAAATAAATATCAAGTTTCTAGAAGATGAAATATATCCATAACAAGACCAAAATAAACATCACACTTGATGCTAGAATGTTGACAAAAATTCATTAATATTTAATAGTATGTTTGAAAAAAGAAAAAACTTATCCGTAACAAAACCAAAATACAAGGTGAGAAATTCAATATTTATGAATGCCTATATAATGGTTAACTAATACATAAAATATGAATGTCATACATATTCAAAAAAAAGATGGTGAGGTTAACATTGACACACTTGATGATATGCTCATTATCGGTTCAAGTGACCCAGTAGCCTCAAGCATAGACTTTGACTTCCACGAATATGCTCATAAAAAAAAAAAAAGAAAAGATAAAAAAAAAAAAAAAAAAAAAAAAAAAAAAAATGATAACCTAACGGCCACAAATATGTCACAGAAAAAAACCATACTTGCCCCTAAAAACAAGGTTTTCAACACTATAAATGATCAAATGTTGTTGGTTATTCCGGGCAAACAAGTCATGTACTTCAGTTTCTACAATGTTTGCAAGTCAGTAAAAGGTGCAAGTATAAACGAAGACGCAGAGTTCGTTAATGGTTTAAAATTATCCCGTGTGCCTGACCACGTTATTTAATTAAAAGTGGGTGCTCCGATCATGTTGTTATGGAACATTAATCAATCCAATGTTTTGTGCAACCGAACAAGACTTTATGTGGATCGGTTGATGAAAAGTTGCATTGACGCCACTATAATCTACCGAAATCATTTTGGTAAACGAGTGCTTATCGCAAGGATGAAAATATCACCTTTTGATAAATGTTTTCCATTAAAAATTGTAAGGAAGCAGTTCCCCATGTATGTCCCTTTCGCACAGACAATTAGCAGAAGTCAATGAAATCTCTCAGGCAAGTCAGTTTGTATTTACCATGACACGTTTTTACACACGGGCAGCTATATGTAGCCGTCTCTCGCGTTAGGAGCATAAAAAGATTAAAGATGGTTATTTGTGACGAAGACGAAAATCTCAATAATATCCCTACCAATGTGGTTTACAAAGAAGTGATACGTAATTTGTTGCGATTAAAAGACTTCATGATGATCTTGGAGTCAATATTGCTAAGGTTAGAGTTACTGTTGTTAAACATAAATTAGTGTTGTTCAGTAATCTTAGTGAAAAATATGCTAAGTAGTTAGTATTGTTAGTTACTACTGCTAGAGTATATTACTACTGCTAGTGTAACTTAATACTGTTAGTTACTACTGGTAGTATAACTTAGTACTGCCAGTATATGTTAGTGATGCTAGGGCAAAGTTAGTACTACTAGAGTAAAGTTAGTATTGCTGGTGGAGAATGAAGAAAAATATTCTAAGTAGTTACTATTGCTTATACACAGTTAATGCTGCTGGTGTATAAGTTACTGCTGCTAGTGTTCAGAGTTAATGCTGCTGGTACAAAGTTACAACTGCTGACAGAGTTACGACTGCTGAAAAAATTAAGACTGCTAAAAGGATAATGACAGAGAAGAGATCAAAGACTTATCAGAGAAAAGATCAAGATTGTTTATGTGATATGTATGAGATATTCTTGTAAAAGATACGTATAAGTTATTTGTTTAGAAGATCATGATAACTTAGGAAAATATTGTAATCTTATTAGGACTCTTTGGTGTATAAAAGGAGATCCTAGGGCATAGAGATTGATATATCTTTCATTGTTTTGTCAATCTATTCGTAGCTTCAAGGTTACTGCTAGAGCAAAGTTAGTACTGCTAGAGTAAAGTTAGTACTGCTGGTGGAGAATGAAGACAATATTCTAAGTAGTTACTACTGCTTGTACACAGTTAATGTTGTTGGTGTATAAGTTACTGCTGCTATTGTTCAGAGTTAATGCTGCGGGTACAAAGTTACAACTGCTGACAGAGTTACAACTGCTGAAAAGATTAAGACTGCTGAAAGGATAATGACAGAGAAGAGATCAAAGACTTATCAGAGAAAAGATAAAGATTGCTTTAGTGAAAAAAAAAAAATTATTATGGAATATTCTTGTAAAAGATACGTAAAAGTTATTTGTTTAGAAGACATGATAACTTAGGAAAATATTGTAACTCATTAGGACTGACCTTGTGTAATAAAAGGAGAGATCCGAGGGCATAAGAATGATATACTCTTTCATTGTATTTGTCAATCTATTTTTAGGCCTTCAGTTTTGTAAACCCAACACTATTAAGAGTGTTCTATATATTGAGCTGAAAGTTTGGTAAACTATTTGTTATTGAACCTTATTCATTACTATTCATTAAAATTCTTTTTAGTATCATGAAGCTAGATCCCCGCATAGTCTTTGAGTATCACAAGCATAAGTTCTATATAGTTTGTTTTGGATTTATCATTACAAACTTACTTATACAAGCTAAGCAAGATCTATTCTATTGGGATCGAACCAAGTGGTATCTAGAGTTTGTGAGAAGCTTGAATAAGAAGAAACTTTCACACTCACAAGGATCTACTTTTTCAAATAAGCAATGATAATACAATCTACTCAAACATCAAGCTACCCATACTCTAACCTGGTGAGTATGACCTCTGGAAGATGAGGATGGAGCAGTACCTACAGTGCATTGATTACACTCTATGGGAGATCATAGAGAATGGTAATGCACCTATGGTAACAAAAAATGTTGACGGTAAGGACACTGTTATCCCTCTTACAAGTGTTGAAGATAAGGCATAAAGAAGGGCAGAGTTAAAGGCAAGAAGCACTTTGTTGATGGATGGCCGTTACCCTAAGACATCAATTAAAGTCAACTCATATAAGGTGCTAAGACACTATACAGCTATTTGAGAACAGATTTGGAGGTAATATTGCTACAACAAAAACTCAGAAAATCTTCTGAAGCAGCAATATGAAAACTTTGTTGCATCCAGCATAGAAGTGATTGAGCAAAACCTATGAAAGGAGTTCAAAAACTAATAGATCCAATTGGAGATGCAGGTGAAGTACCCCAAGAAGACATCAATCAGAAGTTCTTGAGAAGTTTATCACAAGAATGGACTATGCATACTATTGTGTGGAGGAACAAACCAGAGATTAAGACATCGAGTTTAGATGACCTCATTCAACTAACCGAAGGCTTATAAGCATAGAGGTAATGGGACATCTAGCTCACCACGAAACTCACACCAATGTAAACTTTCTGTCCTTAGCAGCACTATCATGCAACTTGAGGAGTTAATACGAACACTACCAGGGTGTTTTAATACTGCAAGCAACTCAGGGTGCTGCTGATCATCAGAACAAGCTGTTGAAATTTAAGTGATGCTGTGATTTATTCCTTCTTTGCTAGCCAACCGAGTATTTCACGGCTTGATAATTGTTGATCCCTTCTTGACAGATCTTCCTTAGCTTAGCTTGTTAAAGCTTAGTTATATTGGATAGATCCAAGGACAACTATAGTAAGAAACTAAGATTGAGAAATCACCAACTAGGCGGAATCTATTTGCAATACTAAGAAGAACAATGAAACAGAGTAAAAACAAGATCTTTACTAAACTTTCAATATATTGAACACTATTTTGAGTTACAAAATAGCTATGAATACTAACTATGATTGCTATGCAAACTATGAATACTAATATGAAAATTGATATCTAAATCTATGTTGTAGGGTTCCTTTTATACACTAAGGAAAACCTAATGGGCTTACAAAATGCGTCAAGTGATTATGATCTTTTCTATAAGTAATTATAATCTCTTAAACAAATAAGTTTATACATATCTTCTTTACAAATATATGATACTTATCTTCATAAGTATTCTTTTTCTTCAATCAAACTTTATCTCTTCTCTGATATGTCTTTGATCTCATCTCTGACAACATTAACCCTTCCAGCAATTGTAACTGAGCACAAGCAGCATTAACTACTTAGAAGTTTACTCTAGCAGTATTAATATACACTAGCAGTACTAACTTTAGTATTAGCAGCAGTAACTACTTAGTATATTTTCAGTCTTCATCTCTGAACAGTCTTAACTTTTACTAGCAGCAGTAACTTTAGACTAACAGTACTAATTATACTAACAGTAGTAACTAGAAGTAGTAACTTTTTACTACTAGTACTAACTACTTAGCATAATTTTTTCATTAGTATTACCAGCAGCACTAAGTTATGCTTGACAGCTCTAATATATACCTAAGCAGTAGTAACTCTAAGAATCATCTTGAAGTCTTTTAAACCCAACATAAGTTGTCTTAAAATACCCTTTATCTCACAAAACTGATTCATTTCTTTGTTTTTTAATTCAGTTCCATTATCACAACTAATCACCTTAACCTTGTGATCTACTAGATTTTCAATCCCATTTATAAAGGACTTAAGAATGCCACTAGTCTCATCTTTAGTAGCTAGAAAGAAAACCCATGTAAACCTACTATAATCATCTGTGACAACTAGGCAATACATTTTCTTCATAAGGCTTTTAACAAATGTTGGACAAAACAAATCCATATGCAACAAATGTAAAGGAAGACTGATTGAGTTCTCTGTTTTGGACTTACAAGAGGCTCCGTGCTGCTTTCCTTTTTGACAAGCAACACAGGTTTGATCATTTTCAAAAATTTTAGAAGGTAAACCTCTTACAAGATTTCCCTTAACCAATTTATTCATGGTTTTAAAATTTAAGTAACCTAGCCTTTTATGCCAAAGTTTAGATTCATCAGATGTGGGTTTTGCAAAAAGGTAAGTTAGACCTCTTTTAGGAACTATGTTCTTTAAATCAACACTATATATATTGTTCTTTCTAGGAACTCTAAGTAAAACTTGACTTTCATCAATTAACATAAAGTTTGGAGATAAAACAATACATTCAGTGTCACTAAAAAGAACACTATTATTTTTATCACACATTTATGAGACACTAAAGAGATTAAACTTTAACTCTCTTACAAAATACACATTTTTTAAATCTAGATTACCAATTTTAATGGTACCTTTTTCCTATGATTTTCCCTCTGTTAATACAAATAATGTCAAAAAACGTTATTTATATTTTCGACCTCTTATTGTTTTGATAATAACAAAATGTAAAAACACTTATGATAAAAATAAACGTTTCTAAGTTACTAATCGTAAAATTCTATTTCTAAGATTAATCACTTAAGGTATGGATAAACAAATCATTAAACATAATTAGTCATTAAGAAAATATTTTTCTTAAACCTTACATTTCTACAAAAGTGTTTTTATAAAAATATTTATTTATAAAAATATAATAACAAATTATTTATTTATAAAAGAAATGTATTATTAAAATAATAAATTTGAAATCAGATTTTCCCCCTAAAATGGAAGGTTCTAAAACAGATAACACCTTCCCCACAAAAAGACAAAAAGAGGAGCGTAGTCTACGGCGGCCCCCTTATAGGCCTGGCGGCCCCCTAATATATTTGGGACCGCCGCCAGCACAACGGCTCTTTTTGTCTCCTATAAATACTGGGCCACCCCATCTGAAAAACAGAACCTCTTGCCACGAATTTTCTCAGATCTACTTTTCTCTCTTCTTTCTTTCTTTCTAAAACACATATCTTAATCACTAACATACCTTGATCTTGTTTCAAGTGATTAATTCTTTCTTCCTCCCTTCTTCTTCTAATCAAGTGCAAGAGAAGAACAATCGTATTCTTCTACATACGAATTGTTATTAAGTGATCTCCTTCTTCCTCCTCAAGATCACAAGTCTTTATTATATTAACTTTGTGTTGTTGTGTAAATTGGATTGTGTGTAGATCCAATTGTGTAAATTGTGTATTTGTGATTTGGATTGTGTGTCAATCCAAGAGTATATATCTTGTGAGTGTGTAAAGACTTAGTGAAGTCTTAGATTGGTTCTAGCTAAGATTAGGACTCGACATCTAGCTTAGTGTCGGAAAAGAAAGTAAGCGACGTGTAAACGGTTTTCTCCGCCTAAAGGGAGCTTGTTGACATAGTGAAATCTCGAGTGGAGTACTCGGGGAGTGGAGTAGGAACGAAGAGGTGCTTCGTAGCCGAACCACTATAAATCTTGGTGTCTTGGTTTGATCGTTTCTTTCTCTATCTCTCTATATTGTTATTGTTTACTTAGTTCATTACATTAGATAGTTTAGTTGTGATTCATATTGTTGATTGATTGACATACAACTCGAATCAAAGCATTTTATAAGCAAAGTTTTAAAACGGTCAAATTAACCGGTAAACTATTCAACCCCCCTTCTAGTTTCCTACAATTGGTATCAGGAGCCAAGGTCACTCAAGATTTTTAAAATATATTGTATTTTAAAGCTTGGATCGATCTATGGATTCCGACAAATATCTAGAAGGGCAATCTATGCAAAGACCACCACTTTTTGAAAGTGATAGTTTTATTTATTGGAAAAATAGATTCGAGACATATGTTAAATCAAAAGATCTAGATCTTTGGCATGTTATTACCAATGGTGATTTTTAACCCATTATTCAAAATCCGGAAACCAAACTCGATGAGGTTGTCCCTTTTGAAAAACAAACTGATGATCTTAAAAGAAGGCTTGCGAAAAATAATGAAGCCAAAATGGTTATTTACAATGCTTTGCCTAGAAAATAATATGAACGAATTTTCATGTGTAATACGGCAAAAGAAATTTGGAAAACTTTGTTAATCACCCATCAAGGTAATAGACAAGTCAAAGATAATAAGATCGACCTTTTGGTTTAACAATATGAACAATTCATCATTTTCGAAGACGAATCTATAGATAGTGCTTTTGCTATATTTAATACTATTATTACTAGTCTTAAAGCTCTTGATGAAGGTTATTCTAGTAAGAACTACGTAAGGAAGTTTCTTAGGGCTCTACATCCTAAATGGAGAGCAAAGGTCATGGCGATTGAAGAGTCGAAAGACTTAACATCAATATCTCTTGATGAGCTTATTGGAAACCTCAAAGTCTATGAGATGATCATCAAGAAAGATTCTGAAATAGTCAAAGCAAAAGTTGAAAGAAAATCTCTTGCTTTAAAGGCTAAGAAAGAATCTAGTGATGAAGAGTGCTCAACTTCTGGGAGTGAAGACGAAGAGTACGCCATGGCGGTAAGAGACTTCAAGAAGTTCTTTAAGAGAAGAGGTAGATTCGTGAGACACCCTCAGAACGACAAAAAGACCTTTCAAAGAAGCAGAGACGACAAAAATGGCAAAAGTGAAAGGAAGTGCCTTAGATGCGGAGATCCAAATCATCTTATTGGAGAATGTCCAAAGCCACCGAGAGACAAGAACCAAAGAGCATTTGTTGGAGGTTCTTGGAGCGATAACGGTGAAGAAGATGATGAAAAGATCCAAGCCGAGACATGTCTTGTAGCTCAAGCACCAAATGAGGTATGTTCCGAATCTTCTTACTTTAGTGATGAAAACTCATCAATTGATGATTTAGCCTTAGACAATGAATATGATAAATTGTGCAAAATGAGTTTAAAGATAATCACTAAGAACAAAAGGTTAAAATCTATTAGAATTAGTCTATAAAATGAGCTTAGAGATTTTAAAGATAAATTGTTCATACTCGAGAAAAACAAGGGAGTTGATATTGATTGTGCAAAGTGTCACACACTTAAAATTGAAAATGAAAAGCTCAAAGAAGAATCTACTAGATTAAACAAATTGCTTGAATGAAATGTTAAATAATCAAAAAACCTTTGGTGATAAATTAGGTTTATGGTTTAATTCATTTGAAGCATCATCTAGTGGAACTAAGGAAATAAATTTTGTAAAAGCTCAGAAAAAGACGTCTTCTGATGGAGGTCCCATAAATATGGGCGGTCCCCTTAATGTTCAGGCGGCCCCCAAAATAAATATGGGACCGCCACCAGCAACGCTTGGTTCTGAGAAAAGTGTGTCTTTTCAAAAATCTATTTTGGGTCCTAGACCAAAACACATAATTGTAAACAAAGTCAAAATTCTTGTGGCTAGTGACAATGAAGTCAAACAATTTTTAAAACCATTGACAAAGCCCGGAGTTGGATTTTCAAAAAACAATTTTAGATCAAAAACTCCACCTCCTAGAAGAGTCAATAATAATGATTCTCGTCCTAAAACACCGCAACCAAAAAGACATGGTGGTCGACAAAACCAACCTCATGGATTTCCCGTAAGTTGGAACAACTTTCCACGTCAAAGTTACATACCATGGGAAATGTGTCTTCCATTCTCACATCCCAACCAATTGCATCAAATGCAAGTGATGTTTGGCACTAACAACTTTGGACCCATGAGATATTGGGGACCAAATGTTTGAGTTACTGTCTTATATAAATAGATATGCCTTGGAGTCAACTTGGAGCCCGACGAATGGATCAAGGATAGTGGATGCTCCAAACACATGACGGGCAACCGAAAGCTCTTCTCCTCTTACAAGGCATAGAATGGAGGTAATGTCATTTTTGGTAGTAATCATCGTGGTAACATCATTGGCAAAGGTACGATTTCTAATGACTCTCTCAAAATAGATAATGTAGAACATGTTGATAAGTATGATTTAACTTGCTAAGTATAGGACAGATATGTAATAATAAGTGTAAAGTAACTTTTTCTAAACATGATAGTGAAATCACTAAGGATGATAAAGTCATAGGTATAGGTAGATGTATTAGGAAGAAAGGATTATATATGATGAAATTAGGAAATAAGCCAACTAACAAATTATGTCTTGCAATGATTGATGAAAACTCCACATTGTGGCATAAAAGATTAGGTTACGCTAATATACGTCTCATTCAATCGTTAGCTTCTAAGGAATTAGTTAGAAACTTACCTAAGTTTAAGTTTGACCAATATTTTTATGATGCTTGCAAAATTGGAAAACAAGCTCACGTTAGTCATAAAGCTAAGAACATAGTCTCAACGACTAGATGCTTAGAACTTCTCCACATGGATCTAGGTATACTTGGACTAGATTTCTTAAGGATAAAACCGCTACACTTTAGTCATAGTAGACGACTACTCTAGGTATACTTGGACTAGATTTCTTAAGGATAAAACCGAAGCTTTCGATCAATTCAAAATATTTAGTAGGAGAATCCAAACCCAATTAGGTTGTTCAATAGTGTCAATAAGAACCGACCACGGTAGAGAATTAGATAATGACATGCAATTTGAAGAGTTTTGTAATACCAACGGTATTACACATAACTTCTTAGCTTCACACACTCCTCAATCAAATGGCGCGGTCGAAAGGAAAAATAGGACACTTAAAGAAATGAGTAGGACTATGTTGGCCACTGACTCATATCAAATGACGTGGTTGAATAGGAAAAGTGGCACTTCAATGAGAATGAGTAGAACTATGTTGAGTGATGAGCAATTGGTTACCCCTACGCATCAAGTTTTGGTGTATACGCGCGTAGATACTTTCACATACATTTCAAACGAATTCTGATGTTAGAGCCATTCTAGGAAAAACCCTATACGAAACTTATTAAGGAGTGTAAGGAAGAACATACGCTAGATTATTTTAGAGTGTTTGGAAGTAAGTGCTTCTTTTTTGAACACGAAAGACTACCTTACATGTTTGACCAAAGTCATCTTACGAAGGTGTCTTTTTAGGATATTCTCAAAATAGTAAAGCCTACATCATCCTAAACATATAAGACCACACTAGGAACGTCGAAGAGTCACTTAACGTGACCATTCGTTGAGAAAATCCTCCACCCTCTAAGACATCCACCCTTAGGTGGCGAGACTAGATAAAGAAGAAGCAATTAAGGTCACGAAAGAAACTAATACTAGAAAACGTCATTGTGGATGAAACTTTAGAAATTGATGAAATAGTCAACATTAAGGAATCTTGGGAACCATCCATTAGGAATATCATATGAATCATTAACCAAAAGAACCCTTAGGTCTGCAAGCCCATAAACCTCAAAGTAATTCTTTTGTTTTTATATAACTATAGAAACCTAAGAATGTGAATGAAGCTTTAGGATTGAAAGTTGGGTTAGTCGCATGCAGAAGAATTAACCAATACATTTGCTAACGAGTTTGGGAGTGGGGGGGGGGGGGGGGGCTAGTTCGACAAACCTAAGAATATGACAAATTATAGGGAACTAAGTGGGTGTTTAGAATATAAGTCAGACGAGAAGGTGTTGTTTCTTGAAATAGAAGGCTAGGTTAGTTGCTCAAGGCTACAACCAACAGAGGGCATCGATTATAATGAAACTGTATGCCTGCGTTGTCTAGACTTGAGGTTCTCTTAGAATATTCATTAGCTTTGCTTGTGCCATGATTTAAACTATTCCAATATGGATGTTAAAACGTGCATTCCTGAACGGTTTTATCAATGAGGAAGGTATACCATGGCACAAACCTTCGGGATTCTCATTGATTTGAAAACACCGATCAGGTTTATAAATTAAAGAATGCTTTATATGGTCTTGTAAACAAGCACCCAATCTGGTATGAAGATTAAAAGCTTTTTCCTTATTAAACATGAATATTAAATTTGGAATGGTAGATAACACTCTATTTGTTACTCAGAAGAATGGTTCTAATTTTCATCATTGTTCAAATATATGTCGATGAGATTATATTCCGGTTTGATCGTGTCAAGACATGGTGCGATAATTTGTCAAAATCATAGCATGACGAGTTCGAGATGAGCAAGATGGAGGTGAGAACGATAAACTTCTTCCATTTGGATTACAAATTAAACAAATGGTAAGATAAGACATAACAGAGAAATGGTATATTCTTTATCATCGAAATATTTAAAGAAAATGATTAAGATATTTGAGTCTAGAAGATTCTAAACCAATGAAAACCCAATGTCCTCCGATACTAAACTCTGAAGATGAAGAGTGTGGGCGGTAGACTATTACCCAAGTATCCAGAGACACTGATAGGTAGTTTATTATACCTAACGGCAAGTAGGCCCGATATCATGTTTTAGTGTCTGCCTTGTGCCGCTTCCAAGAGGGTCCCAAAAACCTCTTATCTTGAAGTGGTTAAGGCGTATCTTTCCGATACATTAAAGGCACAGGCACTTAGGATTATAGTTATCTAAGGGGGACCGGCATAGAAAACGTAGGTATATCCGACGGTGATCATGGGGGAGATTATGTGGAACCGAAAGAGCTCACTAGCCAGATATCTGTTGTAGTTCGTAAGGATGTTGTTTGACATCTTGGTTCTCGAAGAAACAAACGTCTAGTTATATCACTACCAAAGCCGATTAGTAGCGCCGGACAGGCATGTCAACAAGCACTAAAGACGAAAACAAGCTCTCAACGAATACGACTACGACTCGACGACGTTCCCTCCTATGTGCGTACAACAGCGTGACTGAACCTTAGCAAAACCTGGTGCACATTCTCGTTTAATCAATCTAAATATATTAAAGAAATGCTTAAGAAATTTGGCTTAGAAGAATCTAAACCAATGAAAACCCCCATGTACTTTGATACCAAACTCACGAAAGAAGAAGAGTGTGAGTCGGTAGATAGTACCAAGTATCGAGGCATGATAGGTAGTTTATTATACCTAACGGCAAGTAAGCCCGATATCATGTTTAGTGTCTGCCTTTGTGCTTGCTTCCAAGAGGCTCCCAAAACCTCTCACCTTGAAGCGTCTGATACATTAAAGGCACTACGCACTTAGGATTATGGTATCCTAAGGGGACCAGCATAGAAACAATAGTATATGCCGACTCTGATCATGCTGGAGATTATGTAGATTGAAAGAGCACTAGCGGTATTTGTACGTCCGTAGGATGTTGTTTGACATCTTGCTTCTCGAAGAAACAAACCGCTCTTGCTATATCCACTACCAAAGCCGAATACGTAAGCGCCAGAAAGGCATGTCAACAAGCACTATGGATGAAACAAGCTCTCATCGACTACGACGTACGACTCGACGACGTTCCCATCATGTGCGACAACAAAGGCGTGATTGACCTTCGCAAAAACCCAATGCAACATTCTCGTACCAAACACATCAAAATTCGTCACCACTTTCTTCGTGATAATATCCAAAAAGGACATGTCTCAATCAAAAAAGTATCGTCCGTCGACAATATTGCCGACAATCTTACTAGACCCCTTAAACATAAATCGTTTAACTATCTACGTCTTGATTTAGGAATGATGGAACACATTTCATAAATCATATTGGTTCGCTTCTCCTTCTTCTGTCTCGATTCTAATATGTGTTCCACTCCGTGTCATGACAACTTAATTACTTCATCCGAAGTACTTTAAGCATCTTTAATTCGCGAGATGCAAATTAAAATGTCACTCCTCCTTGAATAATTTTCGTCAAAAACCAAGTCCAAAACCCTTTACTAAGGACGACCCCCATATAGGCGCCCCCCCAATATATTTAGGACCGTCAGGAGATATAGGACCGCCATCAGCAGACCATAATATGGAACACTTAAACAAAAAAATATCAAAACACAAAAACAAACACCCCCTTATCTGCTGCACTCGACGAACACGACCCAAAAACCCACCAAAACTCAAATTCAACCATTAAAACATCAATTGAAGATCAAATCAACACTAATAATCAATCCTAACATCTCAAAGATCATCAATTGTAAGTCATTTCATCTATTTTCTTTCAATTTGAGTCTAGGGTTCATGATGAACACCAAAAATTGAAATTGGGGATTTTCCATTTTTCTTTCAATTTTGTACAATTAGAACTACTAGGATACAATGTACAACTAATATGCTTCCCGTAGACATAGGATTTGCACATATTAATGAGCTTGTAGAAAAATTGATTTTGAACTAAAACCCCAATTTTATTTTCAAATCACTCACGTTAGGAATATAATAAAATTGTTGTTATGCATTGTCAATACAACCTAAAAACGTTTTCAAACACATGCATAATGATCTCATGAACAAATTTCGAGATACATAATTCATATGTATTTTTCGACTTGTTTGGATGAGCAAAATCAAATTAAGGAGTGTTTGGGTTAACTCTTAGGATTTTATGGTTAGGTCGAGTTAATCGTTACTCCACATTTGTTGCATATAGGCACACACTAGGCACGAACTCAAAACATCAATACAAGTATAAGCGATTAAAATATGGTCTTGTTTGTGTCTTTCTAGGTAATAATGCCTCGAGCTACCGGTCTAGATCATCAAAAGACACGAAACTACATACCCCTAATATCAAATGAATTTAATCAACCCTTTCTAAACACAATGGCAAATCTTAAAAAACGGTACTTTTATTAGGGAAGGGTTGTAAGTCCAAACTTCGAAAATATGAGTCATATTCATGATAAGTTTGAGTCAATCAGCTTTGATTGTTTGCTAGACATTAACGAACAAATTGTACCTCGCTTTGTTCTCGAGTTTTATTGCCAACTCACTTTTACCTATAATCCTGAGGGTCAATTTGTTGTCAACTTCGTCATTCAAAATAAGTCATTCTCCCTTACTCTTGAGTAATTCGGTCAAATTCTAAAAATCTCATTCAAAGGTCAAGCCTCTAACACCGAAATGTGGTCTCTTGACCATTTGTCAGTAACTGTTCCAAGTAGAGGTCTTTATAAAACCAAACCCCCGTCTCCAAGAGTCATTAAGACTCTTATTCAAATTCCTCGACAAGGTCAAGTGACTCGTACTAAAAATAAGAATACCATTGTCGTAGGTGAAAATGAAATTTTAACCCGAGAGATTCAAACTCATATGAAACCTTGGGTTAATATTATTCGTGAAAACACCATTTGTCTAGGAGGACATAGAGATCATGTCTTCGCTTGTCTTTGTCACATGCTTTATTGCATTGAGACATCCACTCCTTATAACCTAGCATTTTTCATTCTCAAAAGAATGGAAAAGACTTGATTCAAACCAAAGGAACTATTACCTTATGGAATGCTTTTGACTAGGTTATTTAAACATGTCGTATCCATCTCTCCTGAGCTAGCTTTTGATCATTATCTCTCACATGATCGAGCCATGCATCCGCTCGCTTCTTATTACGAGTGAAAGACACAAGCAGATCGGGGCATGAAAAGACCTCATGAATCAAATGCTACTCAAAATCATCCTTCCTTATCTCGTCCACTTTATCATGTGGTTGATGAAAATGATGATGAATCATTTCACTCCAATTCCTCTTATCCTTCTCAACAAGTCTCTTCTTCATCAAATGCTACTTCTAGAGTCCGTCAAAACCCTTCTCATAAAAGTCATGACTTGAACACCTTTATATCTGAAACTATAACTCTTCAAACTCAACAACGAAATACTCACCGAGACGAGTTAAGGTCAATCGGACAAGCTCTCAAGAGCATGATGGGAGGAAAAAGGAAGTAAAGATGTCGGCATAACTTTTAAGAGACTATTATTAGTACTATTATCTCTCTTATCTAATACATTATGACTAGAATAATGAATGATGACTTCTGATTATTAGGATGATCTTTTAAACTCTTATCATCCTATTAATGCTTTACTTGTTAACAATTTGTGTTAATATTGCATGCTTCCTATGTGAATTTTCTTAAGACTTATTGAAATTTCATGCTTAAGATTAATGATTGATGCATTGTTAATTTAGATTTACTTGATTTTTTACTGGAATAAGATGTGATATTTTCTGAGGGAGAAAACTGGGAAAAGTCTGTTCTCTCCAGAAAACGTCCCCGTTATTAATTAGGCGGCCCCCTTATCAATCAGGGACCGCCCCATGATATAGGACCGCCAACAGGAGGGAACATAAATTTTTATTTTTTCTCTTTTTCTGTATCTTTGACCAACCTAGTCCTAGACTATTGCTGGAATTTCCCTCTATGAACACACAATTTCTTCAATCTTCATCTCCAACACCATGCTTTGTCATTTCTTTTCATCTTTCTCATTATTTAAATCATCAATCTTCTTCATCATCACCATCTTCTTTATATTTCTTCTTCTTCTACCTAAATGTCTTGCTCAAATCATCACCCAAATTTTTCTAGAAAACCAAGAATGTTGGTTCGTCAAGTATGGAAGCGTAAGACACCTCTTCCAAAATTATCACCCACTTGTCATAATGATTCACCACCACCACCTCCAAGAAACACTCCTCACTCTATATCACCACCTATGGACTACCTACAAAAGATCAAATTATTAATCAACTCCACACTCATCGATTCTCAAACTCCTACACCACCCTCTTCACCACACCCATTGGTTCAACCTCCTACTAATGCTCAAGTAGGGTGTCATGCTAGCTTTTCAGGGTGTCATGCAAGCTTTTGTCATTATTGTAGGTACACCACCAACCACTTCCACTTATTTTAAAAAATGAAATTATTTCATGTTAAATTCCCTGTCACCCATCTCATACCCTAATCACGAGTCCATCACCGCAATGATTCACCATCTTCATCATTTTTACTCTTCAAGTAATCACTTCCACATGATTAATTTGCTCAAATAAATGTTCACTACCTTTTAGGTATCACATCTCATGAAGGCCTAACTCATCTACTAGCTTAATTTTTTTAGATGCTCTAATTATGTTATGATAGGTTATGATTATCTTATGTTGTATCATCATATATTGTCCTATATGGCTATATATGATCTTTCTAGGAATTTGAATGCACTTTATTTATGAATTTTTAAAGTGTGGATTATACTCTTGCGATATTTGTCGTGCTATCTTGGTTTGAACTTGTACTTCTAACTTTGTTTTGTAGCAAACAAATTATCGTAAGATCGATCCCTTGGTGCCTCGAACAAGGGGGGGTCTTCAATCGTCGATTTCTTTCTCTTTACTACAATTCGACGATCAACCTTTTTGGATTTGACAAAAAGAGGGAGAAAATGAAATTAAATTCATTATTATGTTAATTTATAAACTTCTATTTGTATACTCAATGAGTTGGGTGGTTCTATAATTTTGTCATCATCAAAAGGGGGAGATTGTTAATACTCGTTGGTTTGCACTTATACTTCTAACTTTGTTTTGTAGCAAACAAATTATCATAAGATCGATTCCTTGGTGCCTCAAACAAAGGGGAGCTTACATCAAGAGGGAGTCTTCAATCGTCGATTTCTTTCTCTCTACTACAATTCGACGATCAACCTTTTTAGATTTGACAAAAAAGGGTAGAAATGGAATTAAACTCATTAGAAATTTATAAACTTCTATTTTTATACTAAATGATTTTATATTTTGTCATCATAAAAAAGGGGGAGATTGTTAATACAAATAATGTCTAAAAACGTTATTTATATTTTTCGACCTCTCGATGTTTTGATAATAACAAAATGTAAAAACGTTTACGATAAAATTAAACGTTTATAAATTACTAATCGTAAGATTCTATTTCTAAGATTAACCACTTAAGGTATGGATAAACAAATCATTAAACATGATTAGTGATCAAGAAAATATTTTTCTTAAACCTTACATTTCTACAAAAGTGTATTTATAAAAATATATACACAAAATATTTATTCATAAAAGAAATATTTTATTAAAACAATAAATTTAAAATTAGATTTTTTCCCCCAAAATGGAAGGTTCTAAAACAGATAACACCTTCTCCACTAAAAGACAAAAAGAGGAGCGTACTCTACGGACGACCCCCTTATAGGCCTGGCGGTCCCCTAACATATTAGGGACCGCCAGCAGACTAACAATCTTTTTTTCTCCTATAAATACTAGGCCACCCCATCTAAAAAACATAACCTCTTGCCATGAATTTTCTCAGATCTACTTTTCTCTCTTCTTTCTTTCTTTCTCAAACACATATCTTGATCACTAACATATCTTGATCTTGTTTTAAGTGATTAATTTCCTCTTCCTCCCTTCTTCTAATCAAGTGCAAGAGAAGAACAATTGTATTCATCTATAAACGAATTGTTATCAAGTGATCTCTTTCCTCCTCCTCAAGATCACAAATATTTATTATAATTTTTTTTGTAGTGTTGTGTAAATTGGATTGTGTGTAGATCTAATAGTGTAAATTATGTATTTGTGTGAATTAGATTGTGTGTCAATCCAAGAGTATATATCTTGTGAGTGTGTAAAGACTTAGTGAAGTCTTAGATTGGTTCTAGCTAAGATTAGGACTCGACATCTAGCTTAGTGTCGGAAAAGAAAGTAAGCGACGTGTAAACGGTTTTCTCCGCCTAAAGAGAGCTTGTTGACATAGTGAAATCTTGAGTGGAGTACTCGAGGAGTGGAGTAGGGCGAAGAGGTGCTTCGTAGCCGAGCCACTATAAATCTTGGTGTCTTGGTTTGATCGTTTCTTTCCTTATCTCTTTATATTGTTATTATTTATTTAGTTCATTACATTATATAGTTTAGTTGTGATTCATATTGTTGATTGATTGACATACAACTCGAATCAAACCATTTTATAAGCAAAGTCTTAAAACGGATAATTAACCGGTAAACTATTCAACCCCCCCCCCCCCCCCTTCTAGTTTCCTACATGATATTTCCCATGTGCTTTTGCCTCTTAATTTGACAAAATAGACCCATTTAACCCATAATGTGTCCATTTTAATGGCAATATTCCAAACATTCTTTGCTAAAAATGCTTGATTCCATGTCTGCAAGTTCTTAAGGCCCAAGCCACCTTGATTTTTAGGCCTGCAAATATCATTCCGAGCTATCTTAGCTTTGCCTTTAGCTGTATCTCCTTGATTCCATAGGAACCACTTCAGCATCTTGTTTATCTTCTTAATGATGGTAGCTAGGAGAAGGAAGACTAAGGCCCAATAAACATGTACAAACTCTAATACATCAGCAATAAGCTAAAGTCTTCCGTCATAGGAAAGACTCCTATTCTTCCAATTGTTAACTTTGCTTCTAATTCTATCAATTAAACTCCCACAGTCTTTAACACTTAATCTTTTTGCAGTTAAAGGGACCCCAAATATCTACTTGGAAACCTCCTAGTGGCAAATGGGAGGATATTGGTAATAGCATCCATTTCCTCATCACATAGACTACCAAAGAAAGTAGTGCTTTTAGAACTATTAGGCACCAGGCCAGAACTAGCACAAAATCATCCAAAGCTCTCTTAATGACTTCCACAGAACTAGTATCCCCATGACACATGACTAAGAGGTCATCAGCAAAGCACACATGGACAAGCTTTAGAGATTTACATCTAAAATGGTACTGAAACTTTGAGTCTTTCTCAATTTGTCTTTGAAGCATAAGAGAAAAGATTTCCATTATGAGTGTGAATAGATATGGTGACATAGGATCATCCTGTCTCAAGCCCCTTCCACCCTTGAAATAACCAACTCTTTCCCCATTCATATTAATGGTAAACCTAGCAGTGGAAACACATTGCATAATCTAATGAACCATTTTGTCCTGAAAGCCAAATTCCACAAGGATTCTTTTCAAAAAACACCAGTTAATAGTATCATATGCTTTTTGAAGATCAATCTTAAAAGCAACTCTCTTTGGCCCTCCTTTCCTATTATAACCCTTCATTAATTCTTGAGTAATCATAATATTGTCCTGGATGTGCCTTCCAGGAATGAATGCACTTTGATTGCTACTCACTAGACTTCTGAATACAGGCTTGATTCTATTTGTAATTACTTTTCTGATGCATTTATAAAGTACATTACAGCAAGCAATTGGTCTAAACTCAGTGACCTTGCTAGGAGTTTAAACTTTAGGAATCAAAGAGATTAGAGTAGCATTAATCTCACCTAGCATTCTTCCAGAATTGAAAAACTCTCTAACAGCCTTGCAGACATCAGTGCCAACAATAGCCCAAGCTTTCTTAAAGAAAGCAGCAGTGAAACCATTAGGACCTAGAGCTTTGGAATCATCTATATCAAACATTGCTTCCTTAATTTCCTTATCAGAGACATCAACAATCATATTCAAAGCAGCTTCCTCACTGACTCGTTTTTGGAACAAAGTGCTGCAATCCTCAATATCTTGTACCAATTAAGCTTTCCTAAGGAAATTTTCAAAATGCTTCAAGAATAATTGAGGGATTTGATCATTCTCATAGTTGATTCCATTTTCATCCTTCAGACTTAAGATTTTACTTCTGTTGTTCCTTCCTTTTAAAACTTTATGGAAATAATTGCTATTCTTATCTCCATTACTAAGCCATTTGATCTTTGCTTGCTGGAACAAAAACTTCTCTTCATCTTCTTCAGCTTCATAAAATTCCTTCACCAGCTTGGCTTCCATGTTTCTAAGAATGTGGTTATGAGGATCTTTATCAATATCAGTTTACACTTTTTGAAGTTGACCCCTCAAATTCTCCACTCTTTTGTATAAATTTCCTTTACTCCATCCCAGCTTATTAAGAGGAATTTTCAAACTCTTCAACTTTTGAACAACTTGATACATGTAATAGCCATGAATATCATCACTTCACTTATCCTTTACAATATGCAAAAATTCCTGTTTTTTAATCAAATAGTTAGAAAATCTAAAGGCTTTAGCTTTGTTTTTGACACTTGTTGGAATGCAAAGAATAGAAGGGGTATGGTTTGAAATGATGTAAGGAAGGAACTTAGCATGAGCATTTGAAAACTTCTTAATGAATTCTTCATTGGTCATAACTCTGTCCAACTTCTTAAGAATTCCAGTCATGTCCCCAGCTTTTATTTTCTGCAAGTTTTTGGTCCAAGTAAAATGCAGACCAGTTTTGCATATGTCTTCAATTTCAATATTATTAAGACACTTTTGAAAATCCACCATGTCATCAGTCATAACTGATCTTCCACATGAGTGTTCACTGACCTTCAATGTCACATTCATATCCCCAGCAATACACCAAGGCTTACCATTCACATACCTTTTTTCCTTAATTAATTCCTTCCACAAACTTTTCCTTTTAATCCCTTCATTAGCTGCATACACAAAAGTGTAAAAGCTCTTGAAGTTGTATTTTACTGCAGTAACAAAAAAAATAGACTGACTGGTTTTGTGAAGAACTTGTACATTTGTCTCATCAGCATCCCAACCAACCACAATTCTACAGCCTTTACTACACTCTTGCATATTAGACACATTCCTAACTTTGGAAAACTCTATCACAAACTTTCTAAAGCTTATTACTTTTAAGCCTTGTTTCTAGCACAACACATACCTTAATACCTTCACTTCTAATTAAATTTATAACCTTATTTCATTTCTCAGAGGTATTCATTCCTCTAATATTCCAAACTCTAATTTTATAATCCATAAGACTCATCATTCAGAACTCTTCCCTTAATACCACTAATTTCATTTTCCCCTATAACCTTTGTTGTGCCATTGTTGATTTCCATAACATCCTCCATTTCATTTTCTTCATTCTCCATTTCTTCCCATTTCCTCTTAAAATAATCTATCATGTCTTTAGACCATGTAATAGATTCTCTTAAGGTAGGTTGCAACTTTTTATTCAAGAACGTGTCAACAACCATTCTTTCTTTTAAGGTCCTTAGTTCTTGGTCATTATCCTCTGGTAAAGTATTAAGGACAGAGTATTTATTAGCAGTGTTCCTTATGTCCTCAACCACTTTTTCTTTAACTTTCCACTTATTATTCTTCACAGTATAACCTTCTTTGCCCTTAATATTCTCTTCTTCATTTTGCTTCTTTCTATCCATCCTCCATGCTCTATTGGCTTGCTTTTGATTCTGTAGGTTTTAATTATTGAGACTACCAGTCCTGTTATACTCATTCCTCTGTACCCTTTTCCTTCCTAGAGTTACAAAGTCCTTGTTTCTGTTATGCTGATCTCTATTTTTAGCATTATCATACTACTTTTCAGTGTTATCATTAGTATCAGTACCACCATTTTTGCATTTCTTATTCTCATGCCCAAACACCTTACAATGTGAACAAACAGGTGGCTCCAGTCATAAACAACCTGAACCTTTTTGCTTCCTTTGATTTTCTTATTCTTGTCAACATAATGGATCTTAATTTCATTTTTCAATTCTTTTGCAGCATCCATTTCAACAAGCACTTTGGCATAGCCGAGGTTTCCTATTCCTTTATAACACATGCTTGCAGTCATGGAGTCCATAACTACATGTTTACCTAAGCTACTATCCAATGCACTTATCCCTTTTGTACTCCATGCTTCAAGAGGCACTTGATTAATTTTAACCCAAACAGGCATTTTCTTTGGTTCCACCTTAATCATCCTAATTTCAGGGCTCCACTTATGGACAAACAAAGGTTTATTTTTAACCATACAAGGCCCCTTTTCAATGATAGCATTCATTCCTATCTCATCTTTGAACTTGAACATGTAATAACCATTTTTGCCTTTATCAATCTCATCAATACCATACTTACCCCACATTCTTCTGATATTGTACCTGAGTTCACTAATATGCATCTCAAAACCTATAAACTGACAACAAACAGTCAAACACCATTTCTCACTATCCCACAGCATAAGTTCTTCATCAAATATTACAACTTCATTACCCTTATCAGTAATCACAGTTGGTATGAATTCAAGACTTTTTGGCATTTCATCCATTTTAACCCTAGAAGCATAGGAATTCAAGTTTTGTTTAGGGAAACCTTCATTGTTTTTTGCACCTAGAGTCTCATTACTCTTATCATCATTACTCTTACCATTAGACATAGTACTATTAGGGGTATTGCAACTAAAAACTATTGATCCCAAACCTAGATCGATTCCTTAGGTTGTCTAAGGTTAAATTACCTTGGATAAATCCAAAATAACTTGTTGTAGAAACTTTGTATGTATATTAAAGTGTATGCGGAATCTACACCTTAATACCTAGAAGTATTATGAATAAAACAATAATCTTAAACAAACAAAGATATAACCAAACGCTCCAATATTATTAGATCAATAATACGAGTACTCTTCACTTAGTACTAGGGTTTACAACCTTGAAGCTTTTCTTAATCGACTTTGACAACTATGAAGACTTATATGCAAAACTGATATCCCAACTAATGCCTTAGAGCCTCTTTTTATAGACTAAGGAGTCCTAGTCCGCTTACAATACATTCCTAAGATATCTTAATCTTTTCTAAACATAAACATAATCTTTTAAATAAATACATTATGTATATCCTGTACATAAATATCTTAATACTTATCTTCATAAATATTCTTGTTCTCTAAACAATCTAATATCAACTTTAAAGATCGTCTTTATCCTCTGACAGTAAAAGTCTTCAGAGCAGTTTGTAATCCTATCACCAGCATACAAATAAACCAAAGCAGTAGAAAATATTAAGAACAAGTAGTACAAATCATATATACTCACTGAATGTAACTTGTACTACATTCCTTAACAATACCTACTAGCAGCACTAACTACTTAGCTTATATTTCAGTCTTCAACTCTGAGCAGTCTTAACTTCAACTGAACAGATATTAACTTATACTATCAGTACTAAATTATACTAACAGTAGTAACTAGCAGTGGTAACATTATACTACCAGTACTAACCACTTAGTATAATTTCCATTATGTACCTGAGCAGTAGTAACTTCTAAGAATCCATGAAGTCTTTTAAGTCCCAACAATCCTCCCCTAAACTTGATGTTCATCTTCTGAATCTTCAAGTTTCTTCTTTAAAAGTCTTCATCATACTCAGGAAGATGCATTCAAACCTTTCATTGACCTTTTTGCTGCTTTACCATAAGCTTTAGCAGCTGATAACACATCTCATTTTGATGATCAGTTTGAAGTTTCTTGTTTAGCATATTAGTGATGGTTATTGGTGTGAGGGGATATCTTTTTTCAACCAACATAAAAATGTAAAGATTATCAAACCTTACAAAGTGAACTCTAGATGAATCAATCAACTTCCAAATAGTCACCCTGTATCCTTGTAAAATTCTCCATACATCACTTCTTTTTTTTAGTTCAAACATGACTTTCAAATCTCCCCATAACACTCTTTCAAATTCATCTTCAGGCCTTTTATCACTATACTTTGTCTTTACTATCTTCCAAAGAGCCTCCAAGTCTTCTCTGTCTATTCCTTGTAGCATCCTTATCATTGAAGAGTATCTCTTGGAACTTCCATCTGCTCTTATCAACTGATAATGTACCAACATACCTTCTTTATGAAGCTTGTAATCAATAATCACTGGTAGTTTGGTAGCAAGTGGTATAGCATCAATTGCTATATCTTCATCCTTTTTAATCACCAAATGCTTCATTAACTCACCTTCATCATCTTCACTAGCTTCATCAACTTCATCTGACTCTTTGTCTTCCTCCATTCTTTGTTTCTTTGAGGATTCTTGCTGTTGCTCTTTTCTTGCTCTTTTCCTTCCAAGCATCTTCTTTCTGCTGCCTTTAGCTGTCTCCTCACTACCTTCTACCTTCTTTTCTTTGCTTTCTTGTACCTCAGAACCCATAGCCACAAAGGTATTTACCCTCTTCATTTCCTTGTCAAACAACTTTTGAATTTCATCAAAACTCTTTCCCTTCAGCTGTTTGTATGTGTATCCACCCATGTGCTTAAGATAGGTAGACATTTGAGTTCTCTTTTGTGCCTTAGTAGGAGGTCTGTTTCTCTTTTCTTGTGCTCTGAGTGCAGCAAAATGTTTTCTTCTTTTCTCCATTAGTTCCATAAATAGTTTTCCTTTTTCCTCATCTGTCAACTCCTCTCTTTCTTTTGATTGAAGTCTTTCAGCCAGCAATCTATCAGCCTCCATCATAGCTTGTGTAGTTTCCCATGACTCAATCAATGCTATGTTAGCTTCTTCTTCTTGTTTCCTTGCTAGCTTTTGTTCTTCTATTAATTCAGCATCCAACTTAGCTTGAATATCTCTTGTAATTTATTCATCAAGAGCAATTTGATCTTTTCTTTTTAAAGGAACTTCAGGCTCAATCATAACACCTTTTCCTTTGTCTTTAGAAATTGAAGTTTGTGCCTCTTATGGAACCCTAAACTCACTTGGCTCCTGTACTACTACCCCTTTAGCCTTGTGTCTTGTAATTGTTGTTGTTGTTGTTGTAGCAGCAGTAGTAACAACTTTAGGCTTAGCTGCTTTGAGCTGAATAAGTGACTGAGCCAAAGTAATTTCCTCAATAGTTATAAGAGCAACACTATCTTCAACACTAGCAGTAGTAACTGCTTCACCAGCAGTACTATCATCAAGCTTAGTACTCTGTTCATTTTTCTCATCAACTTTTGCTTCCACAGGAATCTCATCAACATCCAAAACTCCAATATCAAACATTGATTCATCATCTTGTCTTTCTTGAGTTTCATCAACAAAAGTTACCTCAATATCAGCATCAACATCTGCAATACTCCTCCCCTGTTTGGATGCATCTTCATGATTACCTAAACTCTCTTGATCTTCAGAGGACTCAACTTTTCTTGTAATACCAATCTTCTTAAGTCTCTTCAAACCTGTAGGTCTTGACATCTTCTTTCTTTCTAACTTCTGGACCCTCTTCTTCAAAGCAGCAATCCTTTTTGCTTGAGCATCCTTTGCTTATTCTAAATCAAGAACCTGTGTTTGCAATTTGGTACATAAAACTATCAAATCAGTTAGTTGCATGCTATCCTCACCACTAGGTTATGGATCATTGGAAGGTATGGGTACACTTTCCTCATACTCTGTCTCATCTTAGGAAACCTTTTCCTCTTGTCTCTAAGTCTTCTTAGATGGTTGTTTCTTCTTGGGTTTAGAGGATGTAGATGGTTGATCAAGAATGGGTACTTGAGTGGAATCAGTTGGATGATCTGAATCCTCACCCACTTCTTCAGAAGGTTGAACCATCATAGTATCAAATAAGGGTGTTATTCTCCCAGAAAAATCCTTACCAGGTCTCTTCATATTAGCAAAAACTTTCTTTGTATGAAAGGGATTAACAAAGATCTTCTTATGATGTGACATGTTTCCAAGTTGTTGATTAATGAAAACTTGTAGAAAACGTGGATACATCAAGAATTTGATCCCTCCATCTAAGTGTTTCACCATAGCATCAAAAATGTACTTAGACAGATTAAACTTCTGATTTGTTGCCAAGCATATGATCAAAGAAGCCATTGTACTACTGAACTCATTCCATGCAGTGGATTTAGCACTAAGGCATTGTGTAATAGTGTGAATGAAATACTTCCACTGTGGAGAGAAAAAGGCTTTATAAAAAGTAAGCTTTTGAGAAGGCTTTTCATACCCCATACGTGCCAGTTCTTTAAAAATAGTAACAGTTGGAAGACAATCAGTACCTTCTGCATCATCCAAGTGAAGATCTCTCCTAATGCTTGACTCCGTAATGATAATCCTCTTTTTATCAACTAGGGCTTGTAACTGACGCACCTCGTTAACTATCTGTACCTTGGTAGTTGCCCAAAATTGTTCAATACAGGATGCGTAGATGATTGGATTGACTATTAGAGCATAATGAACAGAACTTGCTTTCAAGAATTAATAATCTCTGCAAACCCATCACTTTCTACAGGTTTTTCCAAGAACGCGACCACATTTTGCATTTTAGCAAACTTAGGGCTTGACATAATGATGATTTTGATGATCAAAGATGAAAATTGCGTTAGGGTTTATGTTTAGAGAGTGTTTGAATGAATGAAATCGAATAAGGAAGTAAATGAAACCCTGAATCGAAGTATTTATAAAGTCACCCTCAGCAGCAGGAACTTGAACTGGCAGCATTAACATATGCCTAACAACATGAACTGAACCGAACAGCATCAACATAAGCTTAGCAACATTAAAGTATACTACCAGTAGAAACTGTATGGTTAGCAACATTAAATTCAAAACACAAGTAATTACCCAAATGTCAGTCCAAAAATCAATTTTCATTATCAAATTTGATTCTCACAAGCTCTCTTTCTGTTTTTATGCTCATATTTTCTCTCAATTCTTTTTGCTCACATAATCACTCATTTATGTTTTTATGCACACATCTCTCTTTCTATTTTTAAGCCCACTTAATCTCTCATTTCTTTTTGGCTCACCAAGACACTCTTTCTGTTTTTATCTGACGATTGTGTACAAAGTTCCATCAATTCTAATTGTTTCATACTGTCCTCCCCACTTCTAAGTGTGTAACCTCTTGACAGAGGTGGATCATTGGACTATTTAGATGTAATCTCAAACCTAGTTTGAGCATTCAGATCCCCCACTATGGTATCTTGGCACCTGGGATCACTACCTAAACCAATTCCCTAAGGAGTTAATTCATTAAGTGTTGCCATGGATTGGGTCTTATTTGATGTTACCACTATCTTGCTCTGCTTCTAAGCTAGAAGCAGTAGTGGCAGCCCTTTCCATTCTGTCATCCAACTCCTTATGGACAACCTCATCACCAACCTTTTTTTTTCAGGGGGACCACTAGACTGAGGTATCTTGGTGTCCCGACCTCTTTTGACATGCCTATATGCTTTTGATTCTTTTAGCATACTTTTGATATAACATATCCTTCCATCCATACTTGCCTGCATATTTACATAATAGACCTCCCCTCAAACAATGCTTCAATAGATAAGAATTTGCTCAACAGTTGTAACTTTAGTTCCCATGTCATCTCAACAGCGTTAACTTTTGCCTGCCAGTAGAAATTTTCTGCCTAACAGTATTAACTCTGTCTTCAATAATTATACAACAACATGCCTTTATTCATCACAAGCACACTAGAAAAGACTAGATAGACATGTAGGAATTCATGAGGATTCATATTTATGCATAACCCATGAATAAAAGTTAAAAACTGTGATCCAAGATCATTAACTTTCTCTCAAACATTTCTTCAAA
>BQNB010043779.1:0-45302 GCA_026074375.1 Tanacetum coccineum | reverse complement strand
TAGTTATTAAGCCTATAGTTGAGAACAGTGAAGCTAAGGCTAGTGAAGCAAAGCCTAAAGCAGTTAGAAAGAATAATGATGCTCCAATTATTGAGGATTGGGTGTCTGATAGTGAGGAAGAAGATGTGCCTCAGGCTAAGATTTAAAAGAAAACAGTTAAGCCTAGTTTTGCTAAGATAGAGTTTGTTAAACCTAAAGGAAAAACTGCTAGGAAAACTGCTAAACAGGTTGAGCAACTTAGGCAAAACACTCATACTCCTAGAGGAAACCAAAGAAACTAGAATTACATGATGTCTCAAAGATTAGGAACTAATTTTGAGATGATTAATAAAGCTTGCTATGTGTGTGGAAGTTTTGATCACCTGCAGTATGATTGTGATAACCATCAGAGACAGTTTAATAATAAAAAGATGGTAAAACCAGTGTGGAACTATACTCAAAGGGTGAATCACTAGAATTTTTCTAGAATGACTCACCCCAGTCCTAAAAGGAACATGGTTCCAAAAGCAGTACTAATGAGGTCAGACCTAGTATCACTTACTACTGCTAAACCAGTTAATACTGCTCAACCCAAAACAACAGTGAATAGTGCAAGACCAATGACAAATGTTTTTAATAAAGCACATTCAACTATTAGAAGGCCCATTAACAACAAAACAACAATTAAAAACAGTAATTTTAATCAGAAGGTTAATACTGTTAAGGGTAAAAATGTTAATACTATTAGGCCAAAACCAAAAGCAGTAGTTAATGTTGTTAAGGGAAATCATGTTAATGCTGTTAAGGCCCTAGCTTTTTGGGTTTAGAAACCAAAGATTAAAGTTATAGACCATGTTTCTAAGCACAACAGTGCATTAATCACCTTTAAAAAGTTTGATTATGTTGATGCATAAGGCAGATCCAAGTCAATGATGGATTGGGTCCCCAAAAGAAGCTAATTTTCTTATCTAATGTGCAGGGCAATCCACAACAAGATTTGCAGGATAAAGGAGTGATTGATAGTAGATGCTTAAGGCACATGACATGGAACATGTTCTATCTTACTGAATTTGAAGAAATTAATGGAGGATATGTTGCCTTTGGAGGTAACCCTAAAGGAGTGAAAAATCACAGGCAGAGGTACAATCAAAACTGGTAATTTAGATTTTAAGAATGTGTATTTTGTAAGAGAGTTACAGTTTAACCTCTTTAGTGTCTCACAAATGTGTGACAAAAAGAATAGTGTTCTCTTCAATGACACTGAATGTATTGTTTTATCTTCAAACTTTAAGTTAACTGATGAAAGTCATGTTTTACTTAAAGTTTCTAGAAAGAACAATATGTATAGTGTTGATTTAAAGGATGTTGTTCCTAAAGGAGGTCTAACTTGTCTCTTTGCAAAAGCCACATCTGATGAATCTAAATTTTAGCATAGGAGACTTAGACACATAAATTTCAAAACTATGAATAAACTGGTTAAGGGAAATCTTGTAAGAGGTTTACCTTCAAAACTTTTTGAAAATAATCAAACCTGTGTTGCTTGTCAAAAGGGAAAGCAACATAGAGTGTAGCATCCGGTAATTTTCGGAACTTTAGATAACTATCTTACCCTGTGATTTTTCGGGTCTGGCTTGACTTATAAGAACGATCATCTAAATCACGTTTTCACGACTCGGACTCTAAAGCAATTTGATGTGAAATGATAATCCAGACAACTTTTTAGTTTTGCCCGAGACCTGGAAACGAGCCGAAAAGGGCTAAAACAGCACCGCAAACATTTAACGAACAACATACAACGCGGACACACAAAAATAATTAAATTTGTTTTTAGTTATCAGTATTTATTTAATAAAAATATTAAATAAATTATTCATCATTTTTAATTAGAAGCGTTGTTGATAACGTGAATACTCGAGCTTAAATCCATTTTTATTTCGGACGAGGCAAAACCGGTTCGCAAAATGAATAACAGATATTTTATTAAATTCATAAATATTTCAAAATATTATCAAGCGAATACTCATTTTTATCGGAAAAATGATTTGAAAAACAATGGCGCAAGTTTCGTGCGTTGAATCATTCGTTAAGCCGCTCAAATGAGTCCCGAACCAATATATTATAAAAGTTTCCTAAAACTTTCACTTTTGGTCCCTGTAAAATATTTACAAAACAAACCCTCAACTATTAAACATATTACATTTTAATATTAAAGTTTTATATATATATATATAATTTATATATTAAAATTTCATTTACATCTCTAATATACACACACACTCAATATACACCCTCTCTTCCCCAATTATCCGGCCACCACCCACCGCCGGCCACCACCGCCGCCGGCCACCACCGGCCGCCGCCGGAAAACTTTTCCGGCGAGTTTTCCGGCCAACTCCAAAAATGGTCCTCATAACACGATCTACTCGATCCCCTATAACACGCGCCTCCACTCGCGTTTCTCCACCACCACCACTCACCCACCGAAACCACCACTGTCATCACCAACATCATCTCATCATAATCATCATCCCGTCACCTCATCACCACGACCCTCCCACTGTCGACATCACCACCACCTCCACGTGCGACGCACCACACCACTAACACCACCACAGCCGCCACCCCTTGGTGCGGGTGGTTTATTTAAACAGCCAAGAGGGTGTTTGTTTTTGTGGTGAAAACCACCACTAAGGTGGTGTTTGTTTCGGCTGATAAACGACCAAAGGGGGGGAGGCTGCGTTTGAATCGGGTCGAAGTCAAGACCCACAAGGGTGCGTTAGGATTGATGGCAGCAGCTAGGCTGCGTTGGCTTTGTTTATAGAAACGAGGGTGCGAGTGGTTTGTTAACAACAGACGAGGGGTGTTTGTTTTATGGGTTATAAAGAAAAGGGTGCGGGTGGGTTGGTTTAAAAATACAACAAGGGCGTTTGGTGGAGGGTGTAACAGCCGCAAGGGGTGTTTGGTTGTTCGATGGCAAGAAAGTCGCAAAAAGGGGCGTTTGTTTTGGGTGGCAGCCACCCGACGAGGGTGCGCTTGGCTGTGACAGCCAACGAAGGGTGCGTTGGTGTTGTTCGCAGCCATGGGGGTGTGTTGGTTTAACATGAAACAGCCCACGAAGGGGCGTTTGGTTTTGTTTATAGAAACAAAGGTGCGTTTGGGTTGACATACACGCAACAGGGTGCGTTGGGTTTATTGAAGCATGCCAAGGGTGCGTTTTGGTTTGATAGAACGCCATGGGGTGCGTCGGGTTTGTGGTAACACCACACCGGGTGCGTTGGGTTCGGGGCAGCCACCACCCTAAGGTGGGTTTGGGGTTGCGCCACCACAACAAAGGGCGTTTTGGTTGCGGTTAAAAAACCAACAGGGGGGAGGGGGGTGTTTGGGTGTGATGCGTGTGTGTTTGGGCTGCGAAAACAGGTAGCCGGTTTAGCCGTAAGGGGCGTGTATGGATTTCTGGTCTCAAAGGGGTGCGTGTGTTGGCTGTCAAACAGCCGGGACAGCCGGGGTTCGTTTGGTTTGATAATCAGACACAAAAAGGGTGCGTTTTGTTTTGCACCATAAATATATTAATTGTTCCATTTATTTTATCGATTTAATTATAATGTGATGAAATCTATTAAAACTTGCGCGGTCTAGTATAATATGTCATAAATATTAAAACGGGACTGATATTAATGTATAAGCGATATTAGATATATATTAGATGAGTTTTGAGCTAAAAACGGATTTTGGCGCGAGTTTGTAACGGGTCATTTTGACCAGAAAATAGAACGTGGGATTCGGAGTTCGAGATGTTGAAAAGTTAGACTTTGGTGTACAAAATATAACAAATTATATTTTGACGGACGTTTTGATATAAAACGGGACTTGTAACTCCCAATAACGAAGAAACTGGAGTAAAATCGGAATATACACTTTAATAGAAAATAAGTTATTTTTAATATATTAAATCTGACAGATCTATTAATTAAACGATTTGAGCACTTTCGAGTCCGTTTCAGCCTTTCGGCGAAACACGAAAGTTGTTCGTAATGACATTTTACTTTGCCGCGAGATTGTCTGCCTTTAAAAGTTAATATATAGTCGGGTCAAAACTAAAGGTCGGTTAATATAATTAATTTCAATAATAATTTTTAAAGATCAATATTTTCGGTTTCTAAAAACGGAAGGTCTAAAAATATAACTTTCTTTAAAGCTTAGAGATAAGTTATATTGGACGGAAAATAGTATATATACATATAATATACTAAGGGTTAAGGTTTAAAGACGCGCAAGTGGATTTCTCATCACATGTATATATGTATGTATACATATAAAAATAGGTATGATTTCGTGGTAACGATGTACCAACGTTGGTCTATTTATCAAGTTTTATAAATCGATCGAACGCATAATTATGGTCGTGGTCCGAGATCGTTGCAGATTCAGTTGTGATTTAATTTGGATTACTTGACCGTGTCTTTAATCATGTGAGTTCATACCCTTCCTTTTCAATCTTTAAAGTTTTATAACCCGCGAGGGGATACATGCTTGTCTACAAAATTCTAATACATACTCTGTTACTCTTATAACAATGTGATATTTTAAGTATTTGATCAAGGTGAGTTATAGCCCCCATGTTTTACTGTTACCTATATTTTTGGGTGAAACTGCTTGTTTACAAAATCCATTTACAAGAATAGGTTTACAAATTAGTTTTACATACTCATTTACATAGCCTCGCTATAGGGAATACATTATTTGACCTTCATTTTGTCACAAATGCATACTTACTTTTGAATGATTGATCCGGATTACGATTTGATTGGCGCCTGCGGGCCAACAATCATTACAGCCCACTGGATGTTTTCTTGGAGGAACACCCATGGGGGAACACTATTTTAAATCACTGCCCCGATATTGGTACATACAAGTCTAACGTCACAAGCGACATGAACTGTATTTCACTTGGAGGTGAGCGCGAAATGTTATGAAATAGATCTAGTCGGAGGTGTGGATCCCTGTTCAGGTGATTAAGCGATCGCCGTAACGAACATTCTTAGATATCTAGGGTAAAGGACTCCTATATAAAACTACAGTTAGAGAACGAAAATAGCACTAAATAATGTTTGACATATCAGAAGAAAACAATCTATATAATTAAAAAACACCCCCGAAGAGTACACACAACGCCCAACCACCCGCTCGAGATACCGATTGGAATCCCCAAATCTACCCACGTACGCCTTACACCCCACACACTACTCCCAACACACTCTCCCATTTCTTTATCATACAAATACCCCACCCCCCAACACCCCCACCATACCCAGGGCAGATCGTCCCCGGCGCAAAAAATCTCCCGGAACCGACCTCGAGTGGGTGAATTTCGGGGGGGTTGGTGTGGAGGTTTTGGATTGTCGGTAGAGGGGTTGGTGGTCAAGATGGTGACGGATAAGTATATAGGCCTCTTTGGAGTTGGGAGGGAGGTAGTGGGGTAGGTGGGTGGGAGGGATTCATTGTTTGTATACTTCTCTTAGGTTTATATTGAGGAGGGTGTACTGATGAAGTTATTTCAAACTAAGGTTTATTTAACCATTATAAAATTATGTCAATACGAATACGGGGTGACGAAAGCATTTTCTGTTTCCGGTGCGTTTACACTCGTTTCCCACCCTAAACTTGAGAAAAGGAGATAAGTAATTGAATTCAAAGCCCCCAACCCATCAACAAATTGTCACATCCTACCAAATCCACACCAACACAACAACATACCAAAAAAAACCACCTCATAGCAACGCCCATCTCCCCAAGACAAAACGCCACACAACCCCCCCCCCAACACCTTACCCTCTTCTATATCCCAAACACCTTCTCCTATCCTCCTCTAAACCCCCTACAAATCAATCCCCACACGACGATCTTACTTACAAATCCTACACAATCCAAAACATCATTCACCCGACAACCCCCACACCCTCAAATCCCTTACGGCTCCCCCACCCCACTCCACACGCCTACCGAAAATCCTACTCCCAGTAGTGAGAACAGAGCTAACTCCCCAATCCGAAAAGACTTCACCCTCCCAAAAACCCCCCAGCGAATCACCCACCACCACTCCAAAGGTTCCCCCATCCCCGCCTCGAACCCTCCACAACTCACTAATCCCCCATAATCCACCCCCCCCAAAACATAAAACAACAACACCACCCCACCCGAGGACCGCCCGCCAACAAATCTCCGAAGCCGCAATCAGCTCTCATCAACAAACTAAAAATCTCACCACAGACCCACCCAACCCCCACTCATCAGACCCCACGCGCCATCAGAAAACAATATAACTAATTCGTACTTGATTGACAACACCCGTACCGATTGACTAGCTATCACTGTGGACCGAACGTACTAAACCTTACGGATAACTTTGGGGACTATAAGGCCCCCGACAAATACATACATGGAACATTTTGGATGACATAAACTTAACCAAGCATTCCTTTATAAAAACTTTGGGAAAATGTTGGTACTTTTGTGTGACAAAAATGGTACGTGCATGATTTTAAAAACATTTTGCATGTACAGTGATGACACAGTGGTAAATATATTTGTTGAAACCTACATGTCAAACTTATAACTAATCAATGAACTCACCACCTTATATGAAAGATGACACTTAATTTTTTTAATTGTTACGCATGTTTTTCTCAGGTGAGTAGAATGCTTGATATTGTGATGTGCATTTGGAGTCTTTTAAATTCAAGTTCATGGTGATGCGCAATTTTGGGACAACTATCATTTGATTTCAGAAAATCAACGAGACTGTTTTACAAATCGACACATTTAGAGGTCGTTCTCTTGTATCTAGCGCTGTGTATAAATGAAGTTAGCACCCTTTGGTATCCGCTTGCGTTGTATGATTTTTGGGGGTGTTACAGATTGGTATCAGAGCACTGGTTATAGAGAACTAGGTTGCATATTTTACCCTAGACTATAACCGTTTTCACAAACATTGCATCACAACAAACATTTTCAAAGTGCATACACACTACTTGCTTATGTGCTTACATTACGTGCTGCATTAAGTGCTTACGTGACATACATATATATAATATATATGCTTGCATTCCATCGCGTAATATCGTAACCTTATTAAATATATTTTTTAATTATATAAATACCAGAATATTTTTAAGACATTGTGGGTTGCACAATGGTCTCATTCTACTCGTCAGACATTGTGAGTTATACAATGGTCTCATCTTACTTCTTAGACATTGTGAGTTGCACAATGGTCTCATTTCGTTCTCAGACATTGTAAGTTAAACAATGGTCTCTAAGGATATTATTTTTCTTCATAGCTTTATACTATATTGTATTACACGGAGACCGTCATAATTTTTACAATGAATTATGTAATGAATCTAAGTATTCAAGTCTTTGTATAGGCGGGACTTGTAAATAAAGAGGATTGAAATATAATTTGCTAATTAACAAAGCCCGTCACAGTTCTGTTTACATAGGATTATGTATAAATCTAAGTATTACAAGTCTTGTATGGGCGGGACTTGTAATAGGAGGATTTATATGATAATTGCTATGTTGACTGGTTCATCGAGACTTTTACCTGGTTTACTCTAACCAGGGTACTCATTACCTATCTTGAACTCTAGGTCGATATTTTTGGGTAGTTTTACTCCCTGTCTCCGAAGACGAGTTTGGAACACTCGTCCCATACTCAGTAGAACACATGCATCGTCATGTCAACCACCTTGAAGGTTATGAGAGTACGCGTATTGCACCGGGAATTATTAAGTAGGATGATTTATAATTTATTTATTTGAAAGGATTGGGACGCCTCTTCAGTTAAATAAATAAATTATAAATCACCGAACCATAAGTTTATCATTTCTTACTTACATAAATTTGGACGCTTCTTTATGTAAATAAGAAATTATAAATGAGTGGGCTTAATGGTATCCGATATGACACGAGTATGAACCTGAAATCGATAATCATCAGAATCCGTTAAAAGGGTCTAGAGACACAATCGTGTCTTACTACTCAGCAAAATCTTAAGGCCTCACTTGGAGCTACCTTATCTCATTCTTAAGTTATTACTTTTGCCATTGCAAGTCCTTGCAATCACGAACTGTCTGTGGAGCTAACAGACTGAGTGCAATATCCCGTCACCATTTGTTATAGTATTGACGTTATGGTCGCTACTGTTGGGTCCTGGAGCGGTCCCGACTGATACAACTTTATCCAATAAGTAATGCAACTCCCCTTAAACGAGATAAACACCTATCGACGAAACAGATAGTTGGACTATTCATTTCGGGCCACTAGTAGGAAGACTTAGGTCGCGGTACATCCTAGTACTGCCAAGAACTGGCAGTTGAGCATGCTTGAGTGAGAGTAGCACTGGTTTGGGTGACCTGCGGGAAGTCCCAAGCAAGGGACACAAAAGCAAAGCGGTGAGCATGCGGGCAAAGCAGACAATATTGTGGTCTGAGTAAGCGGGATGTTCGAGTGAGAGCGATACCAGTGGTGTTAATATCAATCATAAAACTTGTGACGATATTTTTCTAAAATATCTACCTTGATGGATTATATATCCTGGTCAACTTAGCCAAACTTTTGGTATGTTGAGAAGTGTCGAAACATCTAATCTTGCTGAAGAAAGTTATCATCGTCTTGCTTAGAAACGGTTTATCAGATTTTAAACCTTTTCTCGGTCACACAATCGGATAACACGAAATATTCAAAAATGCTAATGATTATTTTATAGAAAAATTGATTACTCGTAAAAATTAGCAAATCGAAATCAATTTAAAGGTTTAAATAGATGGTGACAGAAGACACAAAGTAACAGCACAATCAAGATAAAGGGTGGTGTAATCATGTGGATGCATCACTCGGTCTTTTTATGGAAAGAAAAGAACATCTGGAGGTATTTTTGACCATTTAATTACACCCATGATTTTTACTCTTTTGAAATTATTTTGTACTTATACTGTTACTGACTAGCTAGCGACACCGACTGCTTTTTCGTTCACTCTTCTTCTACGTTACCGCTTCATGAGTGGTAAAACTTACCAACATCAACATAAGTCCCAACAAGCGGTGCTATTTTTCAGGAAAGCTAGTTTTTCCGTTGCTTATTTAAGAAGCATTGACAAAGGAGCGGTGAGTTGTGACAACTACTGCTCACTGCTACTGCTTACTGCTACTGCTCACTGCTACTGCTCACGGCTGCTGCTCACGGCTACCGCTCAAAGCTACTGCTCACAACTAATGCTCACAACTACTCCTCGTTTTAACAAACATACCCTAAGTTGTCCCTAAAAATTACAGCAAAAAGATATCCTAGCCCGCCAAACTTTAACAAAACAACAAATACTAAAACCTGCGATGGATTTTCTTAAAGATATCATAATTAAGACAACCCAAATTTAATCTTGGAAAGAATAAAAACACAACTAAGTGTATGAGTAAATAACTAATGATGCATATATATAAGAGGGAGGTTATATTAGAAACCCTTCATTTATTGGATACTAGGGGACCAATCCCACCCATCCATCCAAAAAGATCTAAGGGCTGAGATTAAAATCCACTTATTAACCAAAAAGAAAAAGAAAAATAATAAAAAAAGTAGAGGGGTATGTTGGTCATTTAACTTTCACAACCACTCACACCTCAAATCACTCACCTCGTCTTTTTTAGATCTATCTATCTCTCTCTCTTTCTCACCTAACACCATTAAAAACACATACAAACACATAGTTTTACGAATTCAGATCTGTTTCGACATCTTTGAGCGATTATCTCTTCTTCAGTTCATTAACATCAGGTAAAGTTCATCCGATCTTTTTTTTTGTTTTTTAGCTTATTTGATGTGAATAAACTTATAATTCAGCTTATCCTCTTTTAGCTTATTTGACAAATTATGTGAATTTATCGTGTTGAATGATAAGCTAACTTATTAGGTGATTGATGCGAATAAGCTTATGAATTATAAACATCTGAATTTATTATGTTGAATTATAAGCTAACTTATTAGCTTATTTTTATGAATTATCAGGTTTTATGGCTTAATCTACGCTGAACATATATAGTATGACTTGTTAGTGAAAAATTATATATGATAAGTTGCCTGAAAGAAATGTAAAAAGTTATGGACTGTATCATATATGATATAATAGGTTTTAAGCATTTATACTATATCATATATGATATAATAGGTTTTAAGCATTTATACTATATCATATATGATAATGTGCTTGAAAATAAAATACAAGCAGTTTGTGATCTCATGGTGAGTACTAAAAAGTTAGTTTTGTGTATAATATCATATATGATAATCTGCTTGAAAGTCAACTTTTTAACACTATAATATATCATATATGATAATGTGCTTGAAACTAAAATACAAGTAACTCTATCTTCTGGTGAGTAATTAAAAGTTAGTTGTGTGCCTAATATCATATATAGTAATCTGCTTGAAAGTTAACTTCTTTAACGTTATAATATATCATATATGATAATCTGCTTGAAAGTTAAATCAAATCTTTTTATTTATGTAGAGAAGGCTATTTTCAAGACATCTTAAACACCACAAGCATCTAAAGGCCCAAGAAGCTCAATGAAGAAGCTCATGAATTTTTATTTCACGGTCAAAATGTATTGTACGTTTTTCTCTTGTAATCTAATTTTTATTTCACGTTCAAAATGTATACTTCGTTTTAATCTTGTAATCTCCGTATGGAGTTTTGACGTCTACGGACGATTTTGTAAACCATTGGTAACTGGTACAATGTCTTGGCCCTTTTTTTTTAAATATGGTTAACTTTCTTGGTATTATGTCATGATGTTTTTATTAAATTAAAATGGCGATACATTTACGAATTGTTGATTTTCGATATTTTAAATTCTGGGGGAACACCCTTTTTTAATTTCTTTGTAATTCTAGCTCCTTGCTAGTTTTCTTTTAATAAAGTTGCCGTTCAAAAAAAAAACTTGTAAGTAAAAGCATTAGAACAGAAAACATGTTATCATTGTTTAAACATCAAGTATAATGGTTTGATAAATTAGTGATGATCATGTTAAATCATATATGATTTTTGAAAGAAATCACATATGATAGTTTGCTAGTAACTTGTAAAATACAAATATCACATCTGATATATAATAGATTCATATTCATGTAAGATCCAAATCAACCAAAAACAAGTAAAAGAGAATTTCTAATAGTTGTCCATATAAAAATCAAACATTAGACAGATTAATTTTAAATATCACATATGATAAGTGTAATAAAAACAAAAACAATGTAAAATCATATATGATTTCCTTTCAAATATCATATATGATAATTGTTATGAAAATAAAATTAATATAAAATCATATATGATTTCCTAGCATATCACATGTGAAAAAAAATGAAAGAGATAGATGGATCTATTATGAAATCAACAAAGTCTTCTTATCCTTGAAACAAGTCTTCTTCTTCTTAAACTAAGTCTTTTTCGTCTTGAACCGTATCTTCTTTTCTTAAACAACAACTTCTTATTGAACAACAGCTCTGAAAATATAAAATGAGAAAAACAAAATAAGTTGTTTCATGACAAAATGCATATGTAATATCACATATGATAAATCTAACAAAATGAAATATCAGATGTGATATCACATATGATATATCAAACAAAATAACCTCAATTATAAACACATTAACCCAAACTAAAATCACATATGATATATTTCATATCAGCTCAAAACTGCTTATTGCTAACTAGTAAGTTAAAACCAGCTTAATTCAACTTATATCAATAACTTAATTCAATCAAATGCTAAATAATAAGTTATTCAGATCATAAAACTACCTAATAATACAACTTATTCACACTAACTCTCATCTAATTCATAAGCTAGCTTATAATTCAACAAAATAAATTCAGATGATGACGATTCATAAACTTATTTATATAAATCATCTAATAAGTTAGCTTATCACTAGCAACAATTAATTCAGATAATTCGTTCAAATAAGCTGAATTATAAGCACATAAATTCAAATGATGATAAATCAAATAAGCTAAAATAAAAACAAATACGAACCTGATGTTTATCAATTTAAGAAGGAGATGATCGATTCAAAATAAGACAATCGATTGAAGATCGATCTATTGGTTGTTTGTGTTGATCGAACGATTAGTTGTGGATTGGTGTAGAGAGAGAAAAAAAAAGACGATCTGAAAACACACACTGTGTGTGTGTGTGTTAAATGAGGAGGGTTATAAGAAAGTAAGTTTATATAATGTACAAAAATACCCCTTAAGTGTAAATAGGCAATTTAATCTCATCCATTGGATTAGATGGAAATAAAAGGTGGGGATGTGTCCCCCAGTATCCACAAAAAATATGGTCTCCAAATGAACTTAAATCAATAACTTAGGCTTTGGGTATGCTTGGTTCAATATGAAGGAATGATAATGGGAAAGATAATGATAATACTAAGGAATATAATGAGCATTCCTTAATACTATAAATGTCATTGATGTTGTTTGGTGCTTATCCTACCTAAAATTATTGTTCACGGACAAGAATTACACAATTTAATAAATATGCATTAATTACTGTTTTTGTTTCTACGAAGAAAAAAAACAGTTTTACCATCTGATAATTAATTAGTGTTTTATTTTATTTTTGGTAAAATTATTTTAACTAAGAGTAATATGATAAACTTAAACAAATCCAACTATTATTTTTAGTATTGGACAGCTATTTTGAGATATAAAAAAAGAAAAAATGAACAATAAAATTGATAAAAAAAGTATTACTTAATGCTATATGCATATAACATTTATTTAAATATTTTGATATAAAATCATTGCTCATATTCAAATTATTAGATTTTTGGTTAAAATTGATAAAATAATCCATCCTTATATTATAAAAGATCCAGTTTGTGGATCATCAATGTCAGTCTTTATGATTTAAAGTCATTTAAATCCACGCCTCTGCACCTCCTCCCAAATCAATACATACATCACTACCATCAGTTACAACAATATTTACAGCCACAATGAATATTCAGTATTTATGATTCAGCCATCTCAAGAGTCTAGCAAGTTACAAAACCAATGAATAACCATCTCAACCCATAACCTCCTAATCGATCACACCGCCTAATTGATTTTAAACCCACCATCTAATAAGAAAATATGAAGAGATGTTCTAAACTTCAAATAATGTTATGTATTGTAGACTTACCCATCATCCGAAAACAATGAACACACGCACCATTGGGCACTTTTTTGTTTAATTATGTTTAAAGGTATGTTTTTTTGTTAATTTATTTTGTTTATATGTGATTGTTTGATTTGAGGTTTGTTTTTTTTGTTTGTGTTTGGTTAGCATCACCACCGCGGGGCCACAGCGACTGCCAGACCACCACCTCTGCCGGACCACCACCACCACAGCTTCATCAACAGCACAACGAACCAATTTGTGTTTGTTTTGTTTATGTTTGTTTAAAGGTATGCTTTTCTTTAATTTTGTTTTGTTAACTTATTTTGCTAAAAATTCTATCGGCAGCCCCCTAATTATATCAATGCATAGTGTATTTGTTTAGGTTGAGTTATTTTGGAGCTACTGCCACCGCCACTCACCACAGTAGACCACTCTCTTTCTCTTTCTCTTTCTCTTATTTCTTTCTCAATTTCATAAGGTACGTGATTTGGGATTTTTGTAAGATTAGGGGAGTAATGGCAGAGATCAACGGAAGAATGGCAGGAACTAAACGACTTTGGAGCTGATCCAAAACGGATGAATATTGCAAAGAAGAATGCTCAAAACAGGGTGAAAAAGAAAACCAAAGCCATTAAGGATCTAAGTTGTTTGCTCAAGGACGCTATGAATTTGTAAGATTCTTTATAGTTTTTATGTGATATACTTCAAGAAACAATCTGTGTTAGACTAACTCTGAGTTTCATACATAGCAAGTTTAAGGTGATGAGACAAGTAGTGAAAATGCATGCTAACGTTAACCATTGTCAACTTAATTCCTGGTATTGGAGATGCCATTATATACAGAATTTTATGTCGTTAGACATAACGAATTACAAGATATTTCCATTAGCGTATCCACTTCAAGTACAACAGGCTCAGTTTGATTGTGTATTCACCAAAATATAAAATCTTACATGGATATGGGCGTGCAATTGGTTAAAACCATATGAATTTTGTTTACATTTTAATTACATCTAAATTTTGAAATAAAGTTGTTTTGTTTGATTTCGAGCTTCACGGAGATAAGGATGACATTAAGAAACGAAGCAGGTATGAAATTCCCATTTGCCCTTTTCTGCTATTGACATGTATGTCAGACAAACTTTAAATAAGTTGTTCTCTAAGCGGAACCAGCTATCCAATGAGAAAATGTGAAATTTAAACTCTTAGGTGGGAAAGTGATAGTTCAATGGGGTTGTTTGGGATTACTTATTTTTTACTAACAACCCTGATACGGTTACTTTGTTCTAAGAAAAGTTTGTATAATATAGAGTCCAATAACATTAGCATACGTCGTATTTTGAAAGGGCAGTTAAAGAGTTATTTTTGGTTCGCTATGTTTTTTTACAGCTGATGTAAGGACATTCAGGTGTTGGACGGACTTTTATTGGAAACTTGAGTAAGCCTGTTAAAGTAATGATGCCGATATTGGAACATAAATTATCTGAAGCAGTAGGAAGGGGTTTTTGACAAATATAAGGACCGCTTTTCTTCTGCATATTTTCCGTTAAGACATCTTGCTGTTAGCAATACCTGATGAATATCTCCTTAAGTTTCATAATGTTCCAGATGCTAAATCTCTCTGAGCTGTAATCAAATCAAGGTTTGGAGGAAATGATGAATCCAAAAAGATGCAGAGGAATGTTTTAAAACATCAGTTTGAAAACTTTACCACTGCACCAAATGAAAGTCTGGATAAGGCTTATGATAGGTTCCAAAAACTCATAAGTCAATTGGAGGTTCATGCTGCTCCAGTATCAAAGGAAGATATCAAAAGGATCGTGGATCCTTGTTACAGTAGGTAACCATGTTATTCTGATCAAATAATAATGGAGGCTTGAATGTTTAGTAGTAAAACCTTGTTTGATAAATTATTGTTCTTTATTATTTCGCTGCGTATATAAGTTATCTGTAAAACTAATCCTAGATGGGCTAAACGATTCTCAACACATATTCAATAATATCTATCCAAGTATCCGGTGCATTAGAGTTGTTTTTCAAGTATGTTAGGCATTTAACCAAAGACACATGTGCTAAAAAACAAACCCTGCTATTTAGATTTGAATATAATTTGAATTTATGTGATTACGTGATGGTGCAGAAATGGGGCCACATGCTGTAGAATATTTTGCCGACAAACGTAATGCTTAACTACAAGGACCTTTAGAGAAAAATAGTTGGTATCACTGTGACAAACCCTTATATACAGACCTCTGTTAAAATTCAGAGGACAGCAGGGAATTGGAGGGGATAATAGCAAATTAAGGAAACACAGAGTCAAAATAATAACAGATCCAACATTAATGTTTTTCTGAACTCTGTTTAAATTCTATAACGCTTCATCTCTTTTAAAAGGTAGGATGGATAAACAATAAAAAAGAAACAATATATGTTACTTGATTTAGCAATTTGCCTCATCGAGACTCAAAAGTTGGCACTCCTTTTAGCCTCTAATCACAGTCAAAACAAGAAAGCATAGATAAGCCAAAGATTCAATTTAGCCTTACGAAATGAAAACCAAAGAAATATTCAAGATCAGATAGCTAACTTTTAATATGCTGATGATAAAATTATATATGTTTTTATTGAAAAATTTTAACTATAGTATTCACCATCCCACTGGCTCTTTAGCTTCTACACCAATTTGTCTAATTATGACTTAAGTGTCACTTCTCTTTTCTGGCCACCAGAAGCCTCACAAGAGCTGCTTTGTTACCGTGAATACTCTGCATTTTACGATACTTGCATTAACCTAAATTTCAAACCAAACTACACCAACAATTTAGATTTTTCGGGAAGTTTATTTGGACAAGGACAACGTAGTAGTACCAGAACTTCTTGGCACGGTAACATGAAGGGCAAGGATGGAATATACACCATAGGTTTCACAGGAGAAGGCTTATTTGGAGCTTTAGTTGATGCAGAAAGGGTAGCAGTAGATATTGGAATGCAATGGAGCTCTTACAGAGAGCATTTATGCTTAGTGAGCAATCTTTATAGGTAACATGAAAGGCAAGCAGTTTCCTTCCTCTTATGGTTGTTTTGATGAGGTTATCTTGGTAATCTAATCAAAATACCAGATTTTCTATTAATTTAGTTATAAATTTAATTAAAGTTCTAAATACTTGAGCCTCATGGTATAATGTATTATGCAGCTGGATCCAGTTTGGCCAATAAAAAATTAGTCAACAGGAAAATAAACTCACCAGACGTTAACTTCCACAAAACAAATAGCCTGTTCACTGGTTACTGTTAACATACGCAACCAGAGATGAGCTGAGCAAAACATTACTGATATTACTTTTTAAGCAGCAGTTGATTGTGGATTTTAGGGACATGCCAAGGTACTAATTTTGTTTTATTAGTTATCGTATAATTTTAGTTTAACTATTCTTTGTATGTTGTTGTTTGGGTTATTTTAGAATCATAACTATATTATAACCAGCAATCCTACACGTGTAATTAACCAGGTTGAAGAGGTAAGTAGCGTGAAGGCGCTGAAACAAGACGCGAGTAACAAAGAAAGGAGTTTGTCAGCACAAACTTTGGCGGCAAAGGCAAGCCGAAGGAAGATAAGCGAGAAGACACAAGAGCTTGGGAAGCTAATTCCCGATGGTCAAAAGATGAATACGGCCGAGATGTTTCAAGCGGCTTTTAAGTACGTTAGGTTCTTGCAAGCTTCACATAAGTAAAAGTTCGATTTTTCATAAAAACAAGCCCGGTGCAACGCAAACAATCAGATTCTGCCCACAAACTAAGCCCGGTGCAACGCACGGGTGTCGACAAGCCTCGTATGGTTAAAGTGTTAAACTATGTATGTATTTATGACTCACTGTAGCAAACTTACGTATGATATTCTATTGTGTCAATATTTATATAATATATAAATATAAATATAAATATATAATATAAAAATAAAAGAACAAAATTATAAGAAACTTAATCAGTTACATGGGATCATGAGTAAAAAAAGAGTAAAAATAGGTAATTAAGATCATGGGTAAAAAAAAAGAGTAAAAATAGGTAAATTATCATTACCCTCTCTCATAACCCCCAATTTGTTAAGGAACGGATGATTACCCATTTTAGGGTAATGGGTGATTGTATTATATAAAACCAAGCACCATATTTCATTACTATTGGCTTTCCTTACCCTATAAAACCTCCAACCAAGCACCCCTTAATGTTCTATATCCTTTAAAGGTTTAATTATTAAGTTAAAGAAAAAAAGAAAAATATGAAAACTAGCTTAATAGTGACGGACTGAGAATCTTGTCAAATGGTAAGCACGCACGGTGCAGTGCGGGTTATCCGCAAGTTATTCATGCGGTACGTTAGCTTTAACCGTATAACGTTTATATATATCACAAAATAAAAATAAAAAACCATCTTTAATGAGTAGTAATATTCTTATAGCGCAAAGCTGAAAGTGCTTAAAAGGTATACAAAACACTAGCTCCAACGCATTGCCACTACCACACGCTCTCCCCTGTCAATGAGTAACACCATCATCTGCAATAGTGCAAAGCTCATTTCCACTTGCTTGTAAACTCTACTCCCATTGATGGAATTTCATAGAATTCTCCGTTGCTTGTAAAAACTTTTCGAACATCACATCTCAAATGCCGACAACACTAGCTAATTGTTAAATCAGATTTTTAACACAAACATACTGTGAAACACAATGTTCACACGAAACATTGAAAATAATCTCGCACTACATCTTTTTAGATGTCAACACGGGGAGTCGACTATATGCTACGTACAACTACGTACTTTATGGTACGGTACTAAAAAAAGGCCGGTAACGTATTATATAATGTAAATACATAGCAAAACTGTAGGAAAAAAATACAAGATTGAAAACATGTAGAGACTAAAAACGACATGAATATATTCATATGCATTACAAAATGCAATATCAATAGCTAGTAGGTGCCAATCGGGTTATCGGGTCGGGTTTGAGGCTTATCGGGTCGGGTTTGAGGCTTATCGGGTCGTGTCTATCGGGTTTTGAAAAAATAAAAACTAACCCGCAACCCGACCCTCTAAGGAATCGGGACTATCGGGTTCGGGTCTATCGGGTTGCGCGTTATCGGATTGAGTTTATCGGGTTATCGGGTTGCTTGTTAAGAAAAAAAAACAAAGCAAATAAAAAAAATCTGAATACTATCAAACAGAACATAAAATAAGTCCACTAATTATAGATTCATATAGGTGTGTAATCGTCAAAGTTAATATAAGCTTCAACGTTGCTCAGTCAAAGGGTAGATAGTCGACGTATCATTTGTAAATGTAATGTCCCTTTTTACAAAACTAAGCAGGAGAACACAGAATGTTAATGTGTAACGTCTTTAACATGAAATATACATGTAAATTTACTTCAATGGTAATGTGGCACATTCATGATGAAAGTAATCCGAAATTTACTTCATCAGAGACTTAAAAGAGTATACATACTTTTAAAAAAAGATTTTTTTAATGGACTTTTGTTTAAAATTTAAAGATGTGTTAATATATCATTAATCTTATCGAGTTTATAGTGACTTTTCTTCCCGGCAGTTTACCTATTTTATTAACAGGAGAAGACAACTTTCTGCTTCGTATTTTTCATGTTTTATTAATTTTGACCTATCATACGTTATATTTTATATTCCGTTTTTTTATTTCACAATTTTATAATACAAACAAAATTAAAAAAAAATTAGAAGGGGTTTTGTTACACTTTTAGGGGTCTTAATAACCAACCCCATATCCTTGGACCTTGCCGTTCCAAAAGAAAAGTCACTAAAACATTAAATATCCCTAGTTATATAATTGGGTGGTACTATTAGTACTCCTACAACCAATACCCCCCCCCCCCCCCCCAAACCCCCAGCCCCCCCCCCCCCACCCCATACTCATTGTGTTGACAGGATAAAACATTTTTTTTGTTTTTTTTGTTTCCGTATTTTTTACATTTTACAGTTTTTGACTTATAAAACTTTATAGTTTCTGTTCCGCATTTTTTTCCGGTAGTTTAACCCACTTTATTAACAGGAAAAGACAGCTTAATGCTCCGTATTTTTCATGTTTTACTACTTTTGACTTATCAAACTTTACATTTTATATTCCGTTTTTTTTATTTCACAGTTTTATAATACAAACAAAATTATAAAAAAAATAAAAAAAAAATTAAAAGGTATTATAAAAACTTACAATTACCAGGATGCGCTAGGTAAAAATTAATGCAGCCCGATCCGGGGGCCAACTCGACCCACTTCTCATTATTAATTATACCCGGTTTGTTTGGGGGCACGTGTCCATACCCGACTCTCCTTCTTCCCTCTCTCTTCCCTTACTCTTCCCTCTCTCTTCCCTTACTCATCAAACCCACCACTTATATGCGAACCCAAAAAACGCACACCAAATTCAATCCCCACTAAAACACATTACTAATAATTTAAAGTAACACAACAAAAACTTAAAAGATGAACCCTAAAACAATTAGATCTACTACCTCTCTTGTGCGGTGATTGCTATAACCCATGTTTATTGAGATCATCACATGTTGATCGATCTCTAAACGAGCGAGTTAGGCGATCTCCTACCTCGGGAGCATAGGGATTTAATTTTGGTTTTTAGGTTTTCATATGATACTCTTTGAATCACTTTCACATTGGATCTACTACCTTTCTTGTGTATACTCTTGATAATGACCTGTTTTATGATGATCCTTCTATAGATCCATCCATAAACGAGTTCATTACAAGATCATTACCCTGAAACCATAGGCATCTGACCGTGTTTAGGGTTTCTTTTTCATTTTTTGGGTTTCGTCGTGATTCTTCTTTCGAGCCCTATTTTCTTAGGGTTTCTTACACTTTTCGTCTTTTTTTCTAGTAATCATGGGAGATTCTGATTGGAAGGAAGTCGTTCGAAAGAAACATAGGTCTATGTTTGATAGACTAAAGTTTCCACAATCTTTGTTGATGATCTTGCGAAGATCTCCCTCACTGTTTATGTTTCTAACTTTCCGTCTCACTTTACGATTCGTGAATTATGGAATACATGTGGAAAAATGGGTACTCTTGTTGATGTTTACATTGCTAAACATAAGAATAAGTTGGGACAAATGTTTGCTTTTTGTCGTTATATTAAGGTATCCAATTCGGAAACCCTAATCAATGCATTGTCCAATGTTTGGATAGGGAATTTACGTTTACATGCTAACGTAGCTAGGTTTGATAGGAATGTGGCTGTAAAAACCTCTCATGCAGGCGTTAAGGTTGATAACCTAGCTGGCAAAAACGTTCGCGATGCTTCTGTTCCAAATAATGTCATGGGATCTTTTGCTTCTGTTCTTAATAAAGGGAATCAATTTTGTACCCCACCAGTACACTCGTCACCTGCTTTGGTTTTGGATGATACATGCTTGACTGAATCAGATTATAGCATGGTGCTAATGGGGAAGGTTAAAGATGTGGTTGCTATTCCAAATCTTAAATTCACTCTTTCTAAAGAAGGATTCCAAAACCTCAAGCTAAATTATCTTGGAGGGTTGTGGGTCCTATTTGAATTTCAATCCATTTCCTCCAAAGATAAGTTTAGCAAACATTATGGTGTTTCCTCATGGTTTTCTTCTTTAAAACCTACTAGTAGCTCTTTTGTGAGTGATGAACGAATTGTATGGGTCTCAATTGAAGGGCTCCCTCTCTTTACTCGGACCAAAAACACTTTATCTAAGATTGCTTCAAAGTGGGGAGATTTAATTGATTGGGAAGGACACACTGAAAACTCATTTTCTTACAAACGACTATGCATAAAGACAAAGATTGATGAAATCATTAACAAAAGGTTTAAAATTATTGTGAAAGGCAAAGTGTATTGGATTCGTGCTAAAGAAATGGAGGCTTAGGAACCAAATTTTATGTTTGAAGATGAAGTCGATGACTTATCTTCTGATGGTGAATTATTTGGTGAAGATGAGGAACTTCCAGGTAGATACAACGAACATGATCATGTTCAAGGTGTTGACAGTGATGTTGAAAAGGTTTTGGAGTCAAGCTTTACACATGGAGATGATAGTGCAAGATAACACCCTAAACGAAAATGAAACAATCCATTCTGATGATCCATTTGAGATTTATGGAATCTTGAACAAGAAAGTAGACAAAGACATTCATGTAAGTGAGGAGTTGCCTTTTCCTCCAGGGTTTACACCTATAGATAACGAAGGTGGAAAGAATCTGGATGACACATCAGAAGAAGTAAACAAACTTACTTCTAAAGAACGCAGTTACTCCAGGAGCAAAGACCACTTTTCTTCTCGATGTAACAGTGGTACTCAATCACGTAGATCCCAAACATGTGGTTCTCTTTTAGAAGTGTTAGACGAAATGGTTAAAGTGGGCCAAGCAATGGGTTATAACATGGAGGGTTGTATGAATAATATTGAGGCTATCATAGGTTCTCAAGGAGATGTTAATGGTTTTAAATGAATTTTATGTCTTTGAATATTCAAGGTCTTGGCCACAAGACTAAAAAAGGGTGGATAAAGGAGTTATGTGTGAAACATCGTATTAATTTCATTGCTCTTAAGGAAACTAAAATGGAAAAGATGGACCTGTTTACAATCAAGGCGCTATGGGGTAATTTATCTTTTGACTATGCTGTTAGTTATTCGGTTGGGAGTTCTGGTGGCATTTTATGTGTATGGGATCCTAATTTGTTAGTTAAAAGTCATGTATCCTCTTCTGACTACTTTTGTGGCTATCATGGGTACTTGGACTCCCACGTCAACTAAACTTCTTATTATTTCGATATATGCTCCTCAAGAGCAGCTATCTGAAAAGAGACAGTTATGGGATTACCTTAATATCATGATGTCACGTTGGGAAGGGGAAGTGGTGATCTTAGGAGATTTTAATGAAGTTCACATGAAACAAGAGAGGTTCGGTTCTAATTTTAATACCCAAGGTGCTAATGCTTTCAATAACTTTATTGATATGTCTGGTTTAGTTGATATTCCTTTGGACGGTTTTTCTTTTACTTGGGCTCACATTTTGGCTACTAAAATGAGTAAATTGGATAGATTTCTCATATCCGAAGGCTTAATGGTTACGTTACCTCATTTATCGGCAATATGTCTTGATAGACATTTATCCGATCATCGCCCAATTCTTTTACAAGAGCTGAGTCTAGATTATGGACCTACTCCGTTTAGAATCTTTCATTCGTGGTTTAAATTGAAGGAGTTCGATAAGGTGGTGGAAGAGTCTTGGAGAAACTCTCATTCCGAGACGCTAAATGGTATGATGTATTTGAAAAAGAAGTTTCAAAGTCTTAAAGTTGCTATAAAGCATTGGTCTAAAGAAGCAAAATTCAGTTTGCATGCTAACAAATCAGCGATTCAAAAAAAAATTATCAGATGTTGATAAATGTATAGATCAAGGTGAAAGTAATGCGGAGCTTCTAAACCATAGATCATCTCTTATGAAAGAACTCCAGGACATTTCATCTATAGAAATGTTAGAAGTTTCTCAAAAAGCTAAAGTTCAATGGGCCATAGAAGGAGATGAAAATTCAAAATATTTTCATGGAATTTTGAACAAGAAAAAAGCTAATTTAGCGATTCGTGGGATCCTTCGAGATGGAGAATGGCTTTCTGATCCTAACCAAGTCAAGGCTGAATTTCTTAATCACTTTTCCAATCGGTTTTCTGAACCTCAAAAATCTCGCTTTATAATGGATTTTCAATCCCCTAATCGAATTTCTTTAGACTAAAATGAAGAGCTGGAAAGTAGTGTTTCATACGACGAAATTAAAAAGGCTGTATGGGAATGTGGATTGAACAAATCACCTGGCCCAGATGGATTTTCATTTGATTTATTTCGAAAATATTGGAAGCTTATTGATGTTGATGTTGTGGCCGCGGTTCAGGAATTTTTTGTTACCAGTAAGTTCCCTCGTGGATGCAATTCTTTATTTATTGCTCTTATCCTGAAAGTGCAAGATGCTAAAGTAGTTAAAGATTTTCGTCCCATAAGCTTAATTGGTAGCATGTATAAAATCATTGCTAAGGTCTTGGCTAACAGATTGAGCATTGTTATTCCAAATCTTATTAGTGAAGTCCAATCGGCTTTTGTCTCTAATCGACAAATACTTGACGGGCCATTCATTCTTAATGAATTTCTTTCATGGTGTAAATATAAAAATACAAAAGCTTTAATTTTTAAGGTTGATTTCGAGAAGGCTTTTGATTTGGTTAGATGGGATTATCTCGATGATACTCTTAAAGCTTTTGGTTTTGGAGAAAAATGGTGTGGTTGGATTGATGGCTGCATTAAATCCGTGATGGGTTCGATTCTAGTTAATGGGAGTCTTACGTCGGAGTTTAAATTTCAAAGAGGTTTAAAATAAGGTGATCCTCTTTCACCTTTTCTCTTTATCTTAATCATGGAAAGTTTACATCTTTCTTTATCAAAAGTGTTGGGAGCAGGTCTTTTCAAAGGTGTTTATATTAATGGCTCATTGACGCTTTCACATTTATTCTATGCCGATGACGTTGTTTTTATTGGAGAATGGAGTGAATCTAATATTAGAACGATTGTTCATGTTTTGAAGTGCTTCTTCCTAGCTTCTGGTCTGAAGATTAACCTCCATAAAAGCAAACTTATGGGGATCGGCGTTAACTCTCAAATTGTCTCGAATGGTGCTAATACTATAGGTTGTTCGACGTTTTCAACTCCTTTCAACTATTTTGGTGTTAAAGTTGGAGACATTATGTCGAGAGGTAACTCTTGGGCTGAGGTGATTTCGAAATTATCTTCTCGTCTCTTTAGATGGAAGCTTAAAACCCTCTCGAGTGAAGGGCGTCTCACATTAATCAAATCAGTCCTTACTGCTATTCCTCTATATCATATGTCCATTTTTAAAGCTCCCATTTGTGTGCTTAATAAAATGGAAGCGATTCGTAGGAATTTTTTTAATGGAGTCGAGGGGCTAGACAGAATAATAACTTGGATTGCTTGGAAACACGTTCTGGCTTCAAAGGAAAAAGGAGGTTTAGGGGTCTCTAGCTATTTCGCTCTTAACCAAGCTCTTTTATTAAAATGGGTTTGGCGTTTTATTTCTCAAGATACTTCCTTATGGTCCAAGTTCATCATAGCTGTTCATGGATATAAAGGTTCTCTCGATAAAGTTGCAACTATTACTAGAACTTCTCCTTGGTTGGACATATTACGGGAGGTTTCATCTCTTAAGAGCAAAGGTATTGATCTTTTAAATTATGCTGGGAGAAAGGTAGGAAATGGAGCTAACACCATGTTTTGGGAAGACTTATAGGTAGGAGATTTAACTTTGAAAATGCAATATCCTAGATTGTATCCTCTCGAATTGCAGAAGGACATCAATGTGGCTGAAAAATTGGGTCATTCTTCTCTCGTCTTTTCTTTTCGTAGACATCCTAGGGGAGAGGCTGAAGAGGAACAATTGCATTCTCTTCTTTCTTGTATTGATTATGTTGGGCTTCCTCAAATACCAGATCGTTGGGTTTGGAGTTTATCTTCGTCGGGAGATTTTTCTGTGTAATCGGTACGCACTCTTTTTGATGATTCATTGCTTCTAAATTTTGATGTGCCTACTAGATGGATAAACGTGGTTCCTATTAAAGTTAATATTCTTGCTTGGCGAGTTCCTCTTGACAAATTGCCAACGAGACTTAATCTCTCACGTTTAGGTATGGAGATTTCATCCATTCTTTGCCCTTTATGCAACGTTGCAGTGGAATCCTCGTCCCACTTATTTTTCTCTCTTCTCTCTGGCTCGTCAAGTTTGGCGTCAAATTCTAAGATGGTGGGATCTCGTGTATATTGAATGCTCCTCATATGATGATTGGCTCAATTGGTTTAACAATATTCGGCTTCTAAAGAGATTAAAGGAGATTTTTGAAGGCGTTTGTTACGTGATGTGGTGGGTTCTTTGGCGTTTTAGAAATAAGAGTTTGTTTGATAATATCCATCCTCGAAAGGAGACTCTCTTTGATGATATTGTCCATTTTTCTTTCTTATGGTGTTCCAACAGTTGTAAGCATAACTTTGATTGGGTCTCTTGGTTGAAAAACCCAAGTCTCGTTAGCTAGTAATTTTATCTAGCTTCTTGCTAGTTTCTAATATAAAACCCGTCGTTCAGAAAAAACACTCTAATCTTTTGTTTGTGCACATCCAACAAGATCGATAGGCAGAAAAATCATCAGGTATGTTTTTTGACTCTATGGTAAATTTTAGGGCTTTTTTTCTAAGATTTCAATTTTTGATTTTGATTGTGATTTTAGATCTAGATGCCGACTACTGTTGCTGCTATCTATTCTTGAATCTAAAGGTATATTTTTTTTTCTTCATATTTTGTATTTTTTATCAGTGTGTTGAAGATTTGATTTTTTTATTGATTTTGATAGATGGGTATGATAAAGATTTTTTTATCACTTTGTATTGAAGGGTGTATTAAAAGATTTAAAATTTATTCAAAGGGTATGTTTATTTCTGTTAGGAATTTTTATTGTTGTTGATATCAGATTGTGTTTCTATGCATGATTTTTGTAGTTTGCTAACCTTATCATTTTAAATGAATATATAATGTTTGTCTTCTATAAATTTTACAAATAATAGAGTAGGGAAGATGTTGTGGTTGGAAAGAAGCAGAATTGGTACAAACGTATGTGAAAAAGACTGCATTTTGTAAGCTCAAGTAAACAAACGATGCTCAGACTAGCTGAATCAAACCAGCATTGTCATTACTCTTTATGATTTTATTGATTTTGATTTTTGTTTTGTTTGATTTCAGGATGCAGTTGTGGCTATGGAGTGCGTCGTGAGGCCGTTTTATGGATTGCAATAACATCCTGACGCTATGCAGTAAACGCGCCGACTAATAAGGGCGAACACATTGGTATTATTCTTCATCTTCTTAATAATTTTTCCTTTACTACATTTAAAAAAATTATCTTGAAATTATGTCGCATAATTTGTTGGCATCGTTTTAATTTTGTTGTTACTAATTATATATCGAATAAAATAATTGCAGGGTGTGGCGAGAAGTGAGTAGGGTGGTTTCATTTGTAGAGTGCGTCGGGAGGCGGTTGTATGGGATGTAATACCATCCTAAGGTATAATATTTTTTATGTTGGTTTTTGTTGTGAAATTGAGTCGTTTGTGCGAAAATGTTAGTTTAGGGTGATTAAGGGATTTAGTTTTTGCCAAAGTTAGAACACCACTTTAATAACAGTTGACTGTTTGGGGTGTAATACGGGTTTTGTTCGTGGTGTTTCGCCTTCATGTAAGGTTGTTTGTTTGGTTTACTTATGTTTTGGGAAATTAATGTTCATGAATGGTTAATTGTTTGAGGAATGTTTTAACTTGCTTACGTGCTTAGTTTCCGCGTGAATAGTTTATAAGTGCTTATTTGCTTATTTTGTTAGGAAATGAAACATAATCTTAGCACATTGTTAAAACCAATCATATCATATTCACGTAATCTGTTTTTAGAATGCAATGTTTGATTTATAATTGATATATGAAATGCTTGGTTTTTGGCATTGTATTAGTCGTTTAAAACTTTATAGCCTTCTGCAACTTTATTAGAATAATGGAAAATGTGTGTTAAAATGTTGCAAGCAGAACCACAGCTTAAAGGGTGTTTAGTATTACATTCTAACAACGATTATGCGATATTGAATTATCAAAAGCAAGTAGGTGACATTTTATTCTTTACCCATAAAGGAAAATAGATGGAAAAATAGCTATGAGTTAGTTTGAAGTGGCTAAGCATCACAGGGATGAAACAAAATGTAACAGCATAAAAACCAGCATGGAAGATGAACCATTCATATATAGATGTAAGTGGCACTATTCCATACCCATAGGACTCCAGCTAGTACCAAAATGCAGCATAACCTGACCCGTTTTGCAACCCGAATGCACTTTTGACCAGATAAAGCGCAACACCAGGAAACTCAACAATTACCAAAACCATATTTAAAGCAGACTAAAGTTTACCTGCTACCTTTAACGGTTTGATCATCAAACACAAACCAACAGTAGAGCTCCCATTTCCGCAGTTGCAAAATTTATAACTAACATTAAGCACAACCCGATAAATGCAGCCAATACCATGATTGAATTCAAAAGAGCCCATTGAGTGGAACGGTACCCAGAAAACATAAGGACGACAGAAAGGATAAAAACTGAAAGGGCACCCTAGAGAGAAAGGCGAGCCACGGGTTCAGAGTCAGAGTCGGTTATCTGGTATAGGATATAAGGAACTACGGAGATGATGGCTCCCCATAAGTGAGTTAGAACTATTTTGAATGGTAAAGCCATCTCTAAGATTTGAATGGTTTATTATTTTCTGAATTAAGGTTTGAATTAGCGACATCGGAGAATAGGTAAGCGACGAGAATGGGCAGTGGGGCAACGAGAGCAAAAATGCAATCATGTAGACTCCAACAGATATAAATTTGTTTGATGATGTTAATATGTATAAGAAAAAGGATTGATGGAACTTCTCTAGGAGGTTATTGACTGACCGTATAACTCCTTTAATCAATCTACGTTTATAAAGTACATAAGAAATAATAGTTGAAACAGTCCTTAATATCTTAGATAAGCAACAATAAAATCTCATGCATTATTTTGATGCGGTATTGTGGCAATAACGAAAAAATAGATAGAAATGCATATGTAGATTTTATCCTTGCAATATATATACTATTAATCTCTTTCTGATAAAGATACTACTCTGATCTGCAAACTCTTTTCTGAGGGTTTTGTAGAACGAATGATGGAAAATAGCTACACCCACTCACTGCAATACCATCCTAATGTATAATATTTTTTATGTTGGTTTTTGTTGTGAAATTGAGTCGTTTGTGCGAAAATGTTAGTTTGGAATGATTAAGGGATTTAGTTTTTGCCAAAGTTAGAACACCACTTTAACAACAGTTGACGATTTGGGGTGTAATACGGGTATTGTTCGTGGTGTTTCGTCTTCACGAGAGGTTCATTTTTGTTTGTTTGGTTTACTTATGTTTTGGAGAATTAATGTTCATGAAGGGTTAATTGCTTTAGGAATGTTTTAACTAACTTATTTGCTCAATTTCCGCGTGAATAGTTTATAAGTGCTTATTTGCTTATTTTGTTAGGAAATGAGACATAATCTTAGCACACTGTTAAAACCGATCATATCATATTCACGTAATCTGTTTTTAGAATGATATGTTTTATTTCTAATTGATATATGAAATGCTTGGTTTTTGGCGTTGTATTAGTCATTCAAAACTTTATAGCCTTTGCAACTTTCTTAGAAAAATGGAGAATGTGTGTTAAAATGTTGCAAGCAATACTATCGTTGGTCTATGAATAGGTGGGGGTTTATACCAGGAAAAGAAAATTTTCAAATTGAATAATTCGAAATGCGGAACACGGCGATCATTAGAAATTCACGAATTAGCGCTAGATGTTTGTGGTTGCTTCGTGGGATTATTTTAGTTGGTTGGATGTGCGTAGTTTTTTTTATCATCCTCGCGCTGTTTCATAAGTGTTAAGGATGTTTCCTGGATAAATAGAACCTTAAATTGCAGACGTGTTTGAAGTTGCTGCGCAGACCAGTAGTGCACACTAGCTGCTGTCAAAACCAGTAGCGCAGACCAAGAAACAAAACACTTTTTGCTTCACACTCTTTAATTGCGGGTAATCTTGGTCTCGCTTTTTGCTAATTCTTTTTTTCTTCTTCAGATTTTGTAAATTCTTTACTAAAGTGGCAAGTCAACTAACAAAATAAGCTTAAGTCCTCTCTAATTGAATGTTGGATTATGTTTTTTTAATTGATAAATGCCTTATAACGTTTCTACTAAATTTTAGCCAACTTATGTTATCACAACATCGCTTGAAGATATTATAGTAATAATAGGTTGTAATATCCTATATGTGTTGAACAAGCTCAAGAAATGTGATGTTTAGGTATGAAGTTTTCTTTATAGTAATAGGTGGTAATATCCGATCTTTCTTGTTGTGTGTTAATAGCACCACAAGAGGTTAAACAAAATATATTCGAGGGTATGTGGTGAATTCTAAAAAATGAATTTTTAACTAAAGATTGATAAGTAATTAAGTATTTCTTTATGCACAAGACCTCAAACAGCCCTTAAATTTTTGTGTGAATGCATATATCTAAATGCTACTATATAATGCATTCTCTTTGTTTAAAAACATGATTCAATGTAAGCCACCCTTCCTTGAATGTATAAAAGAGATGTGCATGTGTTTAGATGGGTCTAACACATAAATAAAAGTAATTCACTTAGAAGGAAAAGAATGAAATGGGTCGAAATTTGTCAAAACTTGGTCTAACACATAAATAAAAGTAATTCGCTGAGAAGGAAAAGAATGAAATGGGTCGAAATTTGTCAAAACTGTGTTTGAAGGTCTAAACCTTATAATTCGTTTAAAACGTTATATCATTATCAAAATAGTTTGGTTTTTCTAATCGTATCTCACACTATAGCTATTAAAATAATATCGACTTTTGATAGGTCTTACGTGTTCGCCTATTGTAGATCCTTTCCATGAGGTGAAGAGCAAACGAGATAAGAAAAACGAGGTTCGTGGAGTTAAATAAGGCATGGAACTTATGTGGTTCCTCTCTTTATGTAATAATCAAATTCTTATTTCTATAACCGCGTTTTTAATTATTCAGAGTGGCTTTTGTTTTTGTGTTCACTCTAAGAACTTGCTTATATTATTTGATGACTAAGATTAAGGGAACTGATGAAGCTTATCTTGGAAAGACAATTAATGAAGCTGTTATTACTGTGCCACCTTATTTCGATGATGCCCAAAGACAAGCGAACAAGGATACTGGGCGGATTTCTGGTCTTGATGTGGCGAGAATCCTCAATGGCGAATTGCTGGTCTTAATGTGTTGTTCCCTAAAACCACATATCTGGTATGTCACGTTTACTTGATAACGTTTTTTGTATGCGCATACCACATGTTTGCTAGCGGCAGATTCATTCACACTGGCGTAATGAATTGAATATGAATAAAAGTCTGTCTTTAAATGAAACCCTTACATTCAACTTAACACATACTTTAAGAGAGTATGTGACTACAAGTATATTATCTATAATTTCCTCCAACAATGAATCAACGTCTTAGTATTATTTGGTTACTGGTATATTTTATTGTTAATACTATCGTCTAACGATCATTTTGTACACCAGACTTATGAAATAGGACTGGCAGCAGCACCTGCAGCCTCTCGCTACTCAAAAGCAGCCACGGAGGTGTATTTAAGAAGAGATCGTGTAGCTGCACATGAATTTTGCCAAAAGGCTCAAAAAGAATGGAGTAATGCTGAAAAGCTTCACACTATTGCAGCAAAGGAAATTCTAGCCATCAGAAACTGTGAAAATGATGATTGGACATTGGACATGAATGGTCTTCATGCCACAGCTCACGTCTTTTCCGTATCCTGCAATGTGTGAAAGATTATTGCTCCTAAAATATGTGATGTTTAGGAGGTTGTGTAATAAAGTTTTAATTATATTCAACACACTATTACAACATAGTGGATGATTCTCTTTTGTTTGAAATTATTTGTGAATGATCATATCCTTTAGAACAGTCGTAGCTAAATGTCCCGCAGTGAAGTGCGGGCTAACATCCTCGTTGGTAACATTTTTGGGGTATATAATTTTCTTAAAGTAGGGCATCGAACTAATTAGATTATACTCTTTTTAATGTCAAACTGAATTGTTAATTTGACTTTGACATATATTTTACTTTTCGTCAGTTATAAACTATCTAATATATATTACATATCAATCATTAAACTTACTCTTACGAATTAAATAACAAAATCTTTTGATATTGTGCATGGTATTTTAATTTGTCGATTTACAGCTAATTAAGGATAGTACTGACCCGTTTTAAAATACTATTAGAATGGAAGTTTCAGATACGTGCAACACGATTCTAACTCTCATTTAGCTAGGGTTACGTTATGGTTAATTTTTTGCTTACGCTTTGGGTTAGGTTAAAAGTTAGTATTACATGTCAAGATTAGGGTTAAAAAAGCTGATTTGGTGTGAAGTAGGATTGATTAGAGTTAACTGCATATGATTAGATGTCCGGTTTGTTACAACCATAGAATAAACTAGTGCCCATTAAAGTTAACATTGCTATGTGGAAAATTGAATATAGAAGACTTCCTACAAGAGTCAACTTGGATAAGAGAAGGATTGCTCTAGACTCGATTCGATTTCCGTTTTGTGACAACGATCTTGTGACGGAAGAATACATTCATGTTAATGTGATGTTGCAAAGTCAGTATGAATCATGTCCTCAAATGGTGGAATATTCGTAATGTCCAACTCGAGACCTTAAACGATTTACTATCACTTACTAGCAGAGCAACCTTGTCTACCACCCTCTTAGCCGCGTTTGATACGTTAGTGAACTCTATTGAAGGTAATTGGTTTTTCTTGTCCATTTCATTCAAATGCATATGACTTATATAGATTTACAAAGTAAAGGCTTGAGCCTATTAACAAGAATACTGGATAAAGATTGATACTAATCTTAATTGTGACTCATCCTATTACACGGGTAAGGATTGATACTAATCCTATCATACAGCTAATGATTTGATAAATCATCTAAATATATCAACTAATACGCCCTCGTAGTTGGAGCGAAAGGAGGTCGGACGCTCAACCTGGATCGAAATTCTTCAAACAAAGTTGAGGGAAGTCCTTTGGTAAAGATATCAGCGTACTGGTAGCGAGAAGGTACATGTAGAACTCTAACCTGACCAGCGGTAACCATATCACGGACGAAGTGAATGTCAATCTCAATGTGTTTCGTCCGTTGATGTTGAACAGGGTTGGCAGACATATAAACAGCACTAATGTTATCACAGTAGACAAGAGTTGCAGTCGATAAAGGAAAGTGTAGCTCACGAAGAAGATTACGAAGCCATGAAGTCTCTGCCACAACGTTGACAACACCCCGGTATTCAGCTTCGGCACTAGAGCGTGAAAAAGTGTGCTGTCGTTTAGCGGAACAAGATAATAGGTTATAACCAAAAAAAGACACAATAACCTGAGGTAGATCTGCGTGTAGATGGACAACCCGCCAAATCAACATCAGTATAACCAACCAGAGAGGTAGTGTAGGATGCATATAAGTGAAGGCCTAAATCCAAAGTACCCTAAACATATCGCAAGATACGCTTAAGAGCAGCTAAATGTGGCTCTCGCGAATTGTGCATATAAGGCAAATCCGTTGAACTGCATAAGACAAATGTGGACGTGTAAACGTGAGATACTGAAGCCCCCCTGTAAGACTTCTGTACATAGTAGGATCTTGAACCGGAACCCCGTCCGGACCCAGTTTAGACTCCGTATCCACTGGTGTCCGAGAGGGGTTACAATTAACCATGTGAGCACGCTCAAGGAGCTGAAGAGCGTACTTTCGCTGAGATAAAAATAAACCTGTAGAGTGATGAACAACAGGGATACCAAGAAAATAATTAAGTACCCCAAGGTTAGTCATGTCAAACTCACGATGTAAAGAATCAATAAGTTGCTGAAGAAGTGTTGTAGAAGAAGCCGTAAGAATAATATCATCCACATATAAAAGAAGATAAGCAACCTGAGATCCCTGTCTATAAATAAATAGAGAAGAATCGCAACGACTGTGATAAAATCCGGCTCGTGTGGCATAACCTGCAAAACGCTAATACCAAGCACGAGGTGCTTATTTCAGTCCATATAAAGATCTCTGCAAATGACAAACATGGTTAGGGAACCTGACATCAACAAAACCGGGTGGCTGATGCATGTAGACAGTCTCGGATAAATCACCGTTAAAAAAAGCATTGTTAACATCAAGTTGGTGAATTGGCCACTTACGAGACACATCAAGGTTAAGAACCGTGCGAATAGTGGCTGGTTTGACAACCGGGCTAAATGTCTCATCAAAATCAACACCAAGTTACTGACTACTACCGTTAGCAACCAAACGAGCCTTATAGCGGCTCAAAGTCCCATCAGCATGAAACTTATGCTTAAATAACCACATAGAGTGAACCATATTAACACCTGCGTGCTTTGGTACAAGTAACCAAGTGCCATTTTTAATCAACGCGTTATACTCATCGTACATAGCATTACGCCACTAGGGATCTTTTAAGGCGTCAGACAGATTTTTAGGAATAGGAGATATCAATAAAGTATTTAGAGACAAGCGATCGATAGGTTTGACAATGCCTGATTGCGACTGTGTGATCATGGGATGAGTGCGGGGTGGTTCATTAACTGGGTTGGTATTGGTTTGTGGATTTGGTGGATTGAATATGGATGGTGGCAGCGGACTGTTTTGGGTTTGGGTTTGGGTTTGGGTTTGGGTGTTGTGTGGTTCGTGACTAGTGGGGTGGTTGGTGGGGAAAGTTGGGTCTGGTGAATTTGGGCCGGTGTGAGTAGGACTTTGATTTGGATCGGTATTTGGTGGAGCAGTTAGGCTGGTCGTTTGGTGTGGGATGTTTGTGGAAGAATTAGGAAGTTCGGATGCAAGAGAAGTGAGGAGGGGAAGGTTGAGTATCGAGGAAGGTGTAAGAAGGTGGCGAGGACGGTGTCATAGATTTGTAAGGGAATTGTGTTTCGTCAAAGGTGACGTGTTAGGAGAGAATAATTTTGTTTGTCTCGAGGTTAAGGCAACGAAAACCACGATGATAGGCGGGATCGCCTAAAAAATACATGGTGTGGCACGTGGGGAAAGTTTATGAGGTGAGTGGAGATGAGGGTAACATAGACACCCAAAGATGCGAAGGTGCGAGTAATCGGGTTGTTTGTTGAAAAGGCACGTGAAAGGTATATCGTTATGGATTGCGGTAGAGGGTAAAAGATTTAGGAGATAGGTGGCCATATGGAGGGCTTCGACCCAAAAAATAGGGGGGAGGTGTGCTTGAAAGAGAAGAGTACAAATGGTATTATTAATTGTTCGTATCATTCGCTTTACCTTGCCATTTTGTTGGGAGGTTTTTGGGCAAGAGAATCTAAATTGGATGCCATTTTTGGCAAAAAAAAGGCGTGGAATCGATTATTATCGAACTCACCGCCATGATCACATTGGAAGCTTTTAATTTCACATTTAAATTGATTTTTAACATAGTTACGAAAATGCAAAAATTTATCAAACATGTCGGATTTAGAACGAAGAGGATAAATCCATAGAAAATGAGAGAAATGATCAAGAAATAAGACATAATATTTGAAACCACTAGAGCTAACAATGGGTGATGTCCATAAATCAGAATGTATAATATCGAAACAATGTTTAACAATGAAAGTTAACTATGAAAGGGAAGCTTCACATGTTTGCCAAGTTGGCAAGCATGACAAATATGTAAAGACTTTTCTTTGTTACATGAAATAAAATGAGTAGAGACAAGCGAACGTAGCACTTGATCACCTGGATGTCCGAGGCGTTGATGCCATGTAGAAGCACTTGTCGAGAGAAAATCAATAGGAGGAGTTGACGGCTTGGTAACTGGATAAAGATCGCCCGAACTGTCACATCAAAGGAGGATATGACGAGTCAAGTAATCCTTCATAGAAAAACCAAAGGCGTCAAATTCAATGGTACAATTGTTGTCCCTAGTGAACTAACGAACAAAAATGAGATTTTTAATTATATTAGGGGTTACAAGAACATTATGAAGATGAAGAGGGCGATGATGGGAAGGAATAATGTTATGGTCGGTGTTGGTGACGGGAATAGACTTGCCATCACCAACGTGAACAGATGGAAATAAGCGTTTATCAAAAATGGTACTTAAATTACTTGCATTAAAATTTAAATGAGAAGAGGCACGTGTATCCATTTGCCAAGTCGGATCTTGCGGCGGCATAATGCTAAACGCAATTGGTAGAGTAGTAGGTTGGGATGCATAAATAGCCGGAGCGGGACCGAGTATACCTTGACCGGGTGGCGACAATCTGTAATGCTTTTGTGGTGTAAACTGTTGAGCAACATTAGTCTTGTGGGCCACATATTGGGCTAGGGTATAGGTGAACATATTGAAATAAAGTGATGTGATACACCTTCTTTCTTAACCAATCGATTAAACTATTGATTTTATTTTATATGAAACCAAATAAAGTAGCAATGGCTGCTAGAATTGAAGATTTAGTTGAAGAAAAGATAGAAAAAAATACAATTGGAGATGATTTGAGATGTCGAGATATATATAAAGAACTTTAGGAAGAGGGTTGATTTTTTTTAGAGAGAAATTAGGAGAGGATCGGTTTTTGCTCTGATTACCATATTGAAGATAATTGGTTTTTCTTGTCTGTTTCATTCAAATGCATATGACTTATATAGATTTACAAAGTAGAGGCTTGAGCCTATCAACAAGAATACTGGATAAGGATTGATACTAATCTTAATTGTGACTCATCCTATCACACAGATAAAGATTGATACTAATCCTGTCATACAACTAATGATTTGATAAATCATCCAAATATATCAACTAATAAACTCCACCGTTTGGGTCCTTTGGCGCCTTCGAAACGATTCGTCCTTTGCAATAAAACATCCAAACCAAAGTCTCATGCTAAACGATATCAATCAACTTTCCTTCACTTGGATTAGCAATAGGCTTCGTAACATAGCTATGAATTGGATGGAGTGGTTATTTAATCCTTGTAATACTCTTTCCACTCCTTTGCAATATGTTGCCTAGCATCTTGTTAATATTCTCCGCCGTTAAAAAAATAAATTACATATGATTAGCGTTGACTCATTGTAACTATAGACCTCGGTCGTGACAACACTCCAATCACTTCTAATGTACGATTAACAACTAGGCATGCCGATGGCTTCGTTCAAGTTCTAGACAACCTAACTTGATAGAGGCACAATGCATGGCCATCGTACGTTCGTGACATTACCAATGAACGTACATAATGTCTATCCCATGGTACCATATATTATCCTATATACTAAAAGCTGTGGTATAGTAAAACAGTACCACACAGTAATGCAGTGTCAGCCCAAACAAGTTATCCTTCATGTGTAGTCCAGCCCATTATATGCCTTTGGCCCAATTTATCCGGTACAGTTAGATATTTCCATTTTATTTTCCCCTTTTCCTTATTTACTTTTGGTAAACACGCTTCAAAATCTGTGCGTAACGATACCGTCGCTTCAAGATACTTCGATTCTTGGTTGATCTATCTACCATCATCGCCGATTGTGTTTGTGGTATGTTATTTCCTGCCCTTTTTGATTTCGTATTACTCTTACAGTAATAGGTTACCTTTTTGCATGTTTTGTATTTGCATGTTCTTTTGCTAATGGTTTTGGTTTGATATCGTTGCCATATCATTGTTGCGCTTACCAGTAGCCTCTACAATTACTTTGATTACTTCTTTTGATTGCCATAACTACTTTTCAATATAAGGTTTGCTACTTCATTGTTGTTAGATATGAATGTTGTGACTAAAGTGTTTTAACTCAGCTAGTTGTTGTCCATAGGTCTTACCTCCTATTTTCATAGTACTTTGTGGTTTTTTTAATTTTAAATGAAAGTTAAAAGAAAGTTAGTTCCTAATTCCTATCCTCTTAGTGGGGATGGTCATGTTGTTTCTTCCAATGTTGGTCATCATGTTTATGATGCTAATTCAAATGTGTCCGCGAAGAAACGATGTTTAGGCGACCCCAATTTTATATCGTATGCAGCTATTGGTGTTACCTCTTCTGGTGTTAGGAACATGACAAATACCAATAGTGATGCTGTTCCGAATATGTACATTGGTCAGCCTATTACAATGTCGCACCAGAGTGGTACATTACCAGATACTGGTAACTATGAGTAGTTTCCTATTTATGTTCTTTTGTTTTATTTAAATTTTTATTCGTAATTGTTAAACTATTTATGTATTCGATAGAGTGTAAGAGGTTATCACACTCAGTTGTCCCTACAAATATAATCAGTAAATCTAAGGACATGACTGAACCAAACGCTGATATAACTGATGGTGGTCAGCCTAATAGTTATTGCAATTGGTCTTCATGTATACGTATAGTTGCGACTTGATTCTCATTTCGAGTTTTCTCTCTTCATGTTTTCTATTATGGTATACATTTTGTTATCCATGGAATCCTCAATCCGTTCGTATATGCTTCAGGAAATTACGCGTCGGTTGTAGCTACCTGTGCACAACCAGAATATATAGTTCCCAGTTCCAATAATCGTTCACAGCGTAGACGAAATCATACTAGACAGAACCCTCCTGTCAATGGTGATAGTTCAAGTCAACAGCCATCATCATCAGGTCCTCCACCAGAATATAAGTACCTTGGTGGTTGTACTCACAACTGTGAACACCGAGGTGCTTTATTTTGGTTCGAGGAACGTTTGAAGCGTACTTCTACAACTTCACACCCACGTTACAACCGTTGTTGCAGAGGGGGTAGAGTCGCCTTACGTACATATCAAATTTATCCTGAATACATAAAACTATTACTAGGGGATCGTTTCTTTTTATAGAATATAAGGGCATATAATCAGATGTTTAGTATGACATCTCTAGGAGCAAACATCAATGAATCGATTAATAACGAACGAGGCCCATACGTTTTTAAAATTTCTAGGCAACTATATCTATGGATAGGATCATTGTGTCTAGCAGATGGGGAGCCACCACGGTTTTTACAATTGTACATCTATGATACAGATAACGAAGTCAACAACCGTTTATCTCACTATGGAGAGGATAACAATACACTTTGTAGAGATATAGTAGAAGGCCTTATAGACCTTTTGGATAGTCACAATGCATTGGTACAATTGTTTAGAACAGCATGCGAAAAGTTTCAGGATGCACACGTCCCCAATTTCAAAGTCAGGCTATATAATGTTGTCGGTGTTAAGGAATACGAACTCCCTACTGGAGATATGTTAGGCGCTATAGTATATGAAACTGGTCCCAAAAGTGACATGGATTATGATATCGTCTTAGAAGAACGTTCAGGCCATCCGCAACGTGTTAATAAACTGCATCCATCTTATATGTCGTTACAGATTCCAATTTTGTTTATTTATGGTGAAGACGGCTATTCCAAAGATTTGAAAATGCTTGGTTCTACCAACTCTTCATCTGAAGATAGACGTCTCACAATGTTAGTATATTATTCATATTATCTTCATGACAGTGCCAATCGATACAATTATTTATCCATGACCGGAAAACTATTTCAGCAATACGTGGTTACTGCTTTTTGTGCAATTGAGCAGAATCGTATTGACTTTATACGTGAACATCAAAACGATATAAGAAACGAATACCTGTCAGGCATTTATGATGCAATCAACCGAGGAGACAATGATGGCTTTCATTGTGGTTCCAAACTCATATTACCGCAATCGTTTACAGGTGGTCCACGCTACATGTATAGCCATTATCTAGATGCACTTGCTATTTGTCGTGTCCACGGAAATCCATCGTATTTTATAACGTTCACGTGTAATGTTAATTGGCCTGAAATTGCTGAATATATGGCATAATTCCCCCTCCTCACTACATCTGATAGAGCAGACATAGTTGACCGGGTCTTCGAAATGAAGATTCATCAATTTGTCAACTATTTACGTGACATCCGGCCTTTCAGAAAAGTTATAGCAGGTACCCTATATTAACTATCTAGATTTGTCTTATCAAATTCATTTACCCTCTTTCTAAAACTTTTTTCCTTCTCTTTTGTATTCATTTACAGTACTTTACACTGTTGAATTTCAAAAGAGAGGTCTTCCTCATTGTCATACACTCTTATGGATTGATGAATCTGTTCGAGTACGACGGGACGAAAACATAGAAATCTATGTGAGCGCCGAATTACCATCACAACATATAGACCCACAAGGTTATAGAATTGTGTCAGAATTAATGATGCACGGTCCATGTGGATTAGCAAATCCTTCGGCTACATGTACAAAAAACAGTAGTCGATGTAAAAAGGATTTCCCTAAAGAATACTGTGACCGCACATATGTTGACAAAAGAGGGTTCGTACACTATAAAAGGAGAGACACGGGAGTTACAACCACAAGACAAAATGTGAGCTTAGACAACAGATATGTTGTACCATATAACAAACAACTTCTTTTGGCTTTCTATGCTCACATCAATGTTGAATATTGTGGTTGGATAATGCTCATAAAGTATTTATTTAAGTACATCTCTAAGGGAACTGACCGTGTAGTCGCCCACATATCCCGCAACAATCCAACTTCTGTCAGTAATAATATAACACCATCCACAAGTAGGCAACCCATAGTAATTGATGAAATAAAAAATTATATTGATGCACGATATGTCAGTCCACACGAAGCATGTTGGAGAATCCTTGAATTCGAAATACATTACAGAGAACCGGCTGTCCAAATATTAGCCGTGCATCTCCAAAACATGCAACGAATACTTTTCAGGGAAACAGATCACCTTGATTCATTGGTTTTAAATTCTCACAAAAAGAAAACTACTCTCACAGAGTGGTTGTTCTATAATGAACAAAATACTGACGGTCGACACCCAACATACTTAAACTTTCCATCTGAATATGTTTGGTATCCAAATGGAAAATATTGGCGCCGTCGACAAATTAAGACTAAATCTTCAATTGGAAGATTGGCCTATGTTCATCCTGGTGCATGGGATTTATTTTATTAGAGAATGTTGTTATGTCATCAGACAAGCAGCACAAGTTTTCCTGGAATATGCATGTGAAGCTCTAGGCCTTCTTCAAGATGATCGAGAATGGGAAATTACACTACAAGACGCTGCCTTAAGTGCAACACCAGCAGAACTACGAACACTTCTTGCACATATTTTTGCCTACTGTGACGTATCAGACCCAAAAAAACTTTGGGAACGTACATGGAACATTATGTCAGAAGATATACCATATGTTTGTTCCATATCACTTAATCTACCAGGTTTACACATCGATGATTCAGACCTCGAAGATTACATGTTGTATGAATTCAAAACCTGCCTGAATCATTGTTCCAAATCTGTTACGGATTTTGGGCTTCATCTACCGCTTGCACATTTAATGTCTGTCCTCAAAAACAGACTTTTAATGGAAGAAAAAAGTTATTCGCCAATTACTAGCAACCGAAAGAGACAAACTTCTTCCAAAATTGAATGAAAATCAACGCCAAATCTTCAATTTAATTGTAAACGCTTGTCTCAACAATAAACAAGAATTGGTATTCGTGTATGACCACGGTGGCACAGGCAAAACATTCCTGTGGAAGACTATTTTGTACACACTCAAGTGTGAATGAAAAATTGTCTTAGCAGTTGCTTCATCTGGGATTGCTTCTCTGCTCCTTCCAGCAGGTCGAACAGCTCATTCTCGCTTCAAGATACCACTTGATCTAACAGATAAAAGTGTATGCGCTATCAAGAAAAACACACAACTCACTGACCTTTTAAAAGAAACATGCTTATTTGTGTGGGACGAAGCGCCTATGAATGACCGTCGATGCTTCAAAACGCTGGATAGAACACTCCGGGATATTCTGAATGAACCGGACTACCTATTTGGTGGTAAAACGTTTATGCTTGGTGGTGACTTTAGACAAACTCTACCTGTAAAGAGAAGTGCTTCAAGACACGAAATAATAAGATCATATATAGCTAATTCGTACCTATGGCGTCATTTTAAAATACACTATCTACTAGAAAACATGCGCCTGAACAACAAAAGCTTATCAGAAGTAGACAAAGATAGGACAACAACATTTGCACAATGGTTGTTGAACATTGGGAACGGTCAAATTGGTATCCCTGATGATTTTGATCCAGATAACACATCATGGGCTGACATACCAGATGAATATTGTATCCTTAACGATGATAATGGAATTCCAAATCTAATAAACTTTATATATGATGCAGAGACACTGCATTATCCATCTGCTGAGAAACTTCAAGGAAAAGCAATCATCTGTCCTAAAAATGATACGGCAGACATGATTAATAACACAATCCTATCTTTATTAACAATTACAACACGCACATATTTAAGCTACGATGATGCTATTCCACATACTCATGACGGGGGAGAAATTGAACTACTATATCCAAAAGAATACTTAAATAATCTTTCGTTCCCAGGTCTACCGCCACACAACCTAACTCTAAAAGTAGGTTCACCTATAATGTTATTACGTAATATGAATATTGTTGGTGGTCTTTGTAACGGTACACGCTTAATTGTATCACAACTTTTACCGAAAGTAATTGAAGCGCGCATTATTACAGGCACCAGAATTAATCAGAAAGTATTCTTACCGCGCATTCTGTTAACAATGAAAGATCCAAGGAAACCATTCATTTTCAGAAGAAAGCAATTTCCAGTAAAAGTGTGCTATGCAATGACAATAAATAAAGCCCAAGGCCAATCTTTAAAGAAAATAGGCATATATCTTGCGGAACCTGTTTTTGGGCACGGACAACTATATGTTGCGCTTTCAAGAGCAACCACCCCGGATGGATTAAAAATACTAATAAAGCCACGGATTGACAAACCCCTAAACATGACGAAAAACATAGTATATAAAGATTTCCTCTCTCGAATTGATAGTCAACAGGTTAATATCATTTTCTTACTATTAACAAACTTATACAGTATTACTATATATATTACATTCTTACTATTTGTTTCTTTGTAAATATTAAATATGCCACTTACTAGACACTAATTTATTTTTATCTATACATATTGCATACATCTTTTGTAATCCAATATTTAAATTCATATTACACATACCAAGTTCTAACACACATATCTTTACTTTTTGCAGACTAATGGCAACCAGCAATTATCCTGATATTGTAGCTGCTAGCAAAGGCAAAATGATTGTCGTTGAACCAGAAATTGCAGACATCATGAGCTTAAAACCAGGCGATTCCAACAAAACTATTGAAGTCATTGTGTATCGCAAATGGCTGTCAAAGTACGTGCAAACCCGTCAACCAATAAGATTTTGCTGCATGTTAATAGATAAACAGGTAACTAAACACTTACATTAACATTATTAGTATTCTAAACACCATTCATGTTGTCTAACCAAAAAAACACATACACATCAGGGTACCCCTATTCAAGCAAACATGGATGCTAGAGATGAAGAATATTTTGATGAGCTACTCCAACTTGACAACGCTTACAGAATTACAGGTTTCAGTTGTGAGCAAACAGGCCAATGGGAACGAACGTTGGACAATCCAGTTTCCCTCACATTTGGAAAGTTCATAACTCTTCAACAAATACCAAATGCTGACTTCCCAAAACATTACTTCAACTTTGCCGCTTACAATGAACTACCAGCAAAAGTAAATGCCAAAAATCCAGTACTCACAGGTAAAATCACATTTAAATCTTAACCTTGAATAATTTGTATACTTACAAATTCCCATTGACAAAAACAGACTATATTGGATACATTCAAGCAGTCAGTGGAATCTCTACTTTTGGAAGTGCTACAACAAACCGATCCCACCGAAGGACAATTCGTATTCAAAATCTCAGGTATGTTTCCATATACACATACAATTAAATTACCTTTTTTTTCTAAAACAATATTACATATACATTTTACTTTTGACAGTGGAAACATCATCGACTTAGCACTTTGGCATGAAATGGCACTGGAGTTCAATGTAAGGGAATATGAAAATATGGAAAAGCCAGTTGTCATAGCCGTAAGTTCCTGTTGGGTTAGATACTTCAACGGTACATTTTTTCAACTTTTAAACTACTAACATTCTACTAACATAAAAATAGAAGTTACTAATACATTAGCTTATACAGGTTTACAGCTTTCTGGTACATCAGCAACTCATTATTATCTTAATCCTAAGATACCAGAAACCAACCACATTAAACAACAGTAAGCACCTCACAAGTTCCCTAATATTATCAACACAATTGAATTACTATTCATACATACAAATATACTATGTAGGTACCAAGAACTAAGCAACACTATTCCTGTTTTGAACATCACCAATCAACGATCCGAAGATCTGGAAGAAGAAAAAATACGCAATCGATTTCCATTAGCTACTCTCCTTGAGGTTAATCCACAAAATTATCAGGTACTTATCTATTATCTTATTAACTCTGTATCTTAAAAAGCAATAATATAATAAATGTGTAACTATTTTGCAGCGTGCACGCTTCACATCACATGCAACAATATACAAAATAAGTACGCAAAACAAATGGTACTATCAGAGATGTGCAGTATGCAAAAACCAAGTCATTCCAGGGGATCCAATCCCAACATGCAAGAATCATGGACCTCAACCAATTCCAGTATATAGGTAATAACAAATTTTGTTTATCCATCCGCATATCAAAATTATATTAACACATACATATATACAGTTATTGCTTTAAAGCAATCATAGGTGATGGATCAGGAACTATCTCTCTTACATGCTTCAGCAACGAAGCAAATTCGTTGGTAAAAGATTGCGCTGAACTTCTCAATGAACTTTCCGACAAAAACCCTTACCAACTTCCATCAACTCTAAAAGAATTGGAAGGTACCACTCACACCTTCCAATTCCATTTTGATATCAACAGCACTCTAAAAAGAAAAGTTTTCGTCTTAGACACAGTTTTTACAAATGTTGTACTTCCTCTTCCCACACAACCAGTCAAACATACTGAACCCGAACCAACATCAATAGAACCTCCCACAGCAGTAATACCAACAGAAACATACGTACCTGCATTATCAAAAACCGCCAGCAACGAATACAATCCACAACAACACATCCGTAGCCCATCACAACAATCACCCACAAGTTTTGAAGAACCAGAAAACCCAATGAAAAACCAACAAGAAGAAGAACCTGTCAATTTAGTGCAATCGTTTACCAAAGAAGAACCTTTTGACACTAATCCAACAAATGTCTCTGCAGATATTCAGGTTCCACAGTCAACACCTCCACAGATAAAATCCCTCAGTGAAACACAGAAAGCAAATCAACCAAGTGAGCCCATACGACCTTCTGCTCGAAAAGTACTTTTCAAAGACGCTCCAGCAACTGAGTCTTCCCAGTGAAAAAAGCAAAACGCGACAACTGAAAGTACCAACACTAAGCAGCTAATATGCACCAAATGAAGAAGGCAGGCATTATCTTTTGCAACTACAAACTTATGTTTGCTTTCTAATTATAAACTTAAATCATATGGGTCCTGTAACTAAAGTTGTTACCTATGTACTTATAACCATCTACTATTATATAACTATTTGTGCCTATTCACCAGTAACTACAACACAATTTACATTCACATTAGCTTATTCACAGTTAGACATCATTGTCAAATAAGATAACGCCCCGCAGCAACGCGCGGGGTAAATTTATCCTTGTTAATAACATTATCATTCAAGTTTAGTTGCTTTGTCATTATTTGTAATCTCTCACTCATATGTCAGTGGCGGAGTGTTACATTGTGTTTGTGAGTTTTTTTTTCTTGTTAACGGTGAAAGTTAAGATGACAAGAAAAAAGAAGAAGCCGTTACAAACATCTTTGGAAAAGCAAAAGAGACAACGTAAGTTGACGTGACGGTGAGGTGGACAAATATAACCACACACTTTGCCCTTGTAATGACGTAACAATTTAATCAAACCATGAATTATATGAATTTGTTGCTAGTGATGTCATTTTCAGGGCCGTTTTTAGGGGAGTGCAAGCGGTGTCATTGCACAGGGTCACCGCTTGACGATGGTCATCAAATTTCATGCACTTTATTATATATATATAGTATAAAGATCAAATAAAAAGATAAATATTCGTGAGAAGGATACAAAGATTTATTTTTTTAAAAACATTCTCAAAAAATTCTGAAAAAATTTCACAAGATCGTGTATGTTGGTGCATGAAAAAGTTGTAAAGGAAGTTTTTTTAAAGTTGATAGTT
>BQNB010043778.1:0-37872 GCA_026074375.1 Tanacetum coccineum | reverse complement strand
GCAGCCGGGCGGCTAGATGAGCAGCCGGGCGACTGCTTATTTCTAGTCACCTAGAACTTATTTTTGACACTTTTTCCAGAAAACTAACTTCCCGAACTCGACATTACACAAAACTTTCCAGAATTCAGTAATACATTAAAATACATCATTTTCATTAACATTTACAGTCTAAATGACCCATAAGCATATATTTTACGGGGTTTGACAAACACCCGTTTTGACCCGTTTGCATACACTTTACCACCAAACTATAACAAATGAATTTTACTCATTTCAGCTCTACATTTACATGACACTTGACCACATATATTAACAAACCATTTACAACACTTGGGGGTTCAACTTTGATTCAAGCTCGGCATCTACTACCACCTTGTATACCATTATCTAAAACTTCCATCAACCGAGCTTCCACATCTATACCTTTATCAAGGCTATACCTTTATCACTTTGAACCTACAAAACATTTCAACTATAACACGTAAGCTTTCGCTTAGTAAGTAATAGACATAACAAGTTATCATACATCATTTATACACACTTGCTTTATAAACATCACTTACAAGTCCAAAAGACTAAAGTCATACAATCACTTCCTTTCTCCTTCATTAACATAAGCTTCACACACCATCACTTACATCATAACTAGGTAAATCACTTCCTAGCTATTTAAACCAACTAGTCTTTCTATCTTGATCTAAACAATCTAGTAACTTAAGTCTTCTACATCATTAACACAATTAAATCACATAACACAAGGCACATAACACAAATATGACTAACTCAATATAATCTTTTGTTATAGTCAAACTACTTACCACATATCCAAGCTAATAAGATCAAGAACACCATCATCATTAATCCTTGATTCCTACTCAAATATCGATACAAACACCTATTATCACATAAATATTATACCATCATGAAGGGTTAACACAACCCATTTATCATACCCATAACTATCTCTAATCATCATATGATCATATCTTGATCATATGATGAAACCTCAATTTACCAAAATTACTAACTTTATTTAATACCACTGATGACATCAAATAACGTCTATTTTATAGCATCATTTATCACATGTATTTAACCCATTTTATATAATTATTACAAAGAATTGTTACTTAATCGTTTATATTTGAGAATTGCAGTAATTATAGAGTAGTTGAGGAATATTAGCAAAAGGCGCGCGTTTTGGAGCTTAAATGAAGATATTTTGAAGACTACTATTCTGAAGACCAATACGCCGTATTGAAGATATAGTATGTGAATATTATGGAAGATATCAAGCATGGTCCCTACTCCAAGAAACTCCAATACGCCATATCCAATCCCTTGAATACGCCGTATCAAACCGACTTCCAGACCCTAAAAATACAAAACTCAAAAACGAGCTTTAGGTGTGCTAAATCATATTCTCGATACGTAAACCATAAAAGTCGATTTTCAGAGGAGAAAAAGAGCAGAAGAGGTCTTGCAACACATTCCAATCCATAGAAGACAATGTGTAATTCCATATACTTTAGTAATCGTCCAGTTTTTGGTATCATTCGTTAACTCGGTTAGTTTACCTTGGCTAAATAATTGCTCTTGTATTTATTATGATGCTTGAAGGCTAATACTTTCGGGTATTAGCCATTATTATGAAGATTTGAATGTTTGGTTTTGGTTATCTCAATTTCTTGATTTATCGTTGAATGCTTGTTTATGTTTATCAATTTATACTTGTTTACGTGCTATTGTATGCGACCTATCATTCAACTGGATCTAGTGATACGTACCAAGTAATCCAGAGTCTAGGATAGCTCTCTATATAGTGATTTATACATCTAGACCAATAGGATCACAAATAACGTCCTACATTTGCCTTTAGATTAGTGAGCTTAGTTGGACCAGCAGGTGACCCTTGGGATCAACGAGTACGTTCTTAATTAATTGGTAAAGATTTGGTTAGTGGACTACTAGTGTATAAATTGCCATTAAGCAGTAAGTGGGTAAAGTCTCTATGAGCTAGGGTTTAACAAGATCACCATTGCTTTAATCCCTAAGATAGATTATAATCAGCAAATAAGGATGCTTTATGCGGATGCTTTAATTGTGACAGAATTAATGTGTCTAGGTCTTAGGAAGAAGTCCCGCCTAAGTCTTAAGAATGATATGCCACCTCGAGAGAAGAAATCATTGCACTTAATAAACAAACCAACGTTCTAATCGGATTAATAATGGTTAATACAGTTTTCTATCATAAGGCTCGACCGCTCTTTTATCTTCTGTTAATTAGCTTGCGTGGGTTAAAGTGTCTTGAATTGATTGTAGTCACCAACCAAACCCGTGCTAGTCTCTCAGGCTGAAACCCCCCTTTTACCTGTTAGAATTAGGATTAGAACTAACATAGGATTAGCATATGTTTGACTTAGATTAGAATTAACTTAGATTAGATAAACCAAAATATAAATAAATTGAGAGATTTAACCTCGCTTCAAGTGTTCGACACCCTACTTACCATGAATCTACCACTGATCGGGTACACTGCCCGTTAAAGTGTTGTTTTTTGTTAAGTCGGCAAAATATAAATTTAAAACTTGAACTATCATAAATAAATACCACACAACGACACAATCAAGTTTTTGGCGCCGCTGCCGGGGAGTGAAAATTAATCTTGATTTTTATTTTATGTTTTTGTTTTTAGCATTATATTAGATCTAACCCTTAGGAGTAATGTTAATTAGATTAGTGTATATTCTTGTATATTCTGTATATTTTTTATATTTGTTAATTTAATTGTTTGTTTGTATATTTGTGTGTTTAATTTAATTGTTTTCGAATACACTGTTCTGGTCGATAACTGAATACGGTGTATCCACTTCCATTGGATACGGCGTATCCAACTTTCTGTTCAATATAGCGTATTTATTCAACTGATTAATACGGCATATCCACTTCCATTGGATACGGCGTATCGATCATCTGGAACAGAATCAGGATCTTGGTTTTCGTATTTGATTTTTGTGCTAAAATTTTTTCTATCTTTCTTCAGAGCAAATCCTGCTGATATTTATACCCTTGTTACAGGAAATTCTTATCAGAGCTAGTAGATTAAAGAAGTGATGGTGGATAAGGGAAATAAGTCAAGTATGGAAACATTTGCGCCTAATGACAAAGCAGATTACTATTCCGGGATTACAAGTATTACAGTTAACGGGAAAAATGCTTATGAACTGAAAGGGAAATTCTTGGATGATCTGCACAACAATGCTTTTAGTGGAACAAACGAGAAGGACGCAGTTAAGCATATTGAATACTACCTAAGAATTATTGACCCAATCAAATTACCCAATGTAGATCATGATAAACTAAGAATTGTTGTTTTCTAAATCTTATTGGTTGGAGGTGCACGAAGATGGTTTGATAGAACCAAAGAATCAATAACTTGTTAGGTCGACTTAACTGCTAATTTTTTTGAGAAATACTACCCGTCTTCTCGCATCGAGTGAAATAACACTTCATTAATAAAATGGGACCCAGCCAATCCAAGATTCAAAGGATGGGTGGCTACAAAGTTTGTAAACTATAAAACAATAGATATATTCACCAAAGGAGCTTTGTGGGATTATTAGAGCATGGGCGGTGAAGAAATTGAGGTATCTGACAATGAATCTTCTAATCTTGGAGAATACATAAGTGATAAGGAAGAAATCGCAAAAAATTTTAAGATTGAAACTGATGTTTTTGAATACGAGACACCTCTCTGCTTGGCATTCAATGAATTTAATTACCTTCTCAAAGTAGATCCGGACTTACTTACAAAGGATATTATGTGGTTTAAAACCTATGAAGATTACAAAGATGATTGGATCTATGAATGGAACAAAGATATACCATGGGTTGATGAGAAACCATGGACTGAAGCTAGAGTTTAGAAAAAACTGAAACTAGTCAAACATACTTGCAAGCCTTTCAACTATAAAACAGAGTGTTCGGAATGGCCAACATATAGTTGGAGAGAGGATGGTTATTGTAATGGAGGAAATTTTCCTGGTGCTTACCATATTGGAAACTCACTCCATTACCAAGACCTTGAATAGTATGAGGCTCTGGAAGATAGCGAACTAAAAAATGAAGCTTTAAGGAACAAAGCTATCATGGAGGGCTTGATCAATGATGATGAATCATGCAATGATTATTGGAAAAGATGGAAGAGCCATGAGATTTACTACCACAATTATGATGAAGGGGAATATGAAAACGAAACTCATGAAGAAGGATATGAGTTATGTAGTATCAAAACTCGCGAGGTGCCGGTTTGCCAAATAAAAAGATACAAGATGATCAAATATTCGTTCAATGATGAAGAAGAATATGTTGTTGTAAAATAAGACGAATACGATGATCTTACAATCACAAGTGAAGAGGCGTGCCGAGCTTATTAAGAAATTTTTTGGATGATGGACGAAGGGTGGATGGTTACGTGCACCAAATGAGAAGCGGAAGAAAAGTCTAACTTAAAGACTTCACTGTAAACAAAAGTGCTTCCCGAGAGACAACCCGAATTGTTATTTAATTTTATCAAGTGTGTCTTCCCAGACATCAATACGGCGTATCCGCTCCATACCATATGGCGTATTGATTGTCTGGATGTTATCAGTCTTTATTTTTTTATGCACTTTAAAAATGTTATTGTCAGTTCTGGAAATACGGCGTATTCATGTACATAATACGGCGTATTTACCAAAACTGACCCGTATTTAGTTTGTTTAGTTTAGTTTAAATTAATTGTAGGTACCAAGATAGGAATGCACATTTTTTTCTATATTTTATACAGGACCTTGGAAGCAAAGAATATCGACGAATATTGGTGGAGAATTTACAAATCTAGAAGATCTTGAAGTGTTGGAGTCTTGAAACTTCAAGGCGGCTGTTCAACGCAATCTTGCTAAAAAATTCAACATGGAGAATCTACTGAGCAAATATCAATGGAGTTTCTCATTCTAATTCTTTTTAATTCCCGTATTTAATGTTTTATATATACAACGAGGACGTTGTATAATTCAAGTGGGGGGATGGAATTAGAATGTTTACTTGTCCTAATTTTCACACTAAAATGCTTAAATTATGCTCAAATTTAAAAAAAATTCAAGCATACTTTTGTGAAATTACTTGATACATAACCCGCACACAATAACCCTTGTTAGATATTGTGAGGATTTAACCTATCTGTTTCTAAATGTTTACCCAAATTCCACAAAATATGAGTGTGCCGGTGATGTAGTAGACTTTAGAACTTGGCTTGGTATATCTATTCGAGACCGCAATAATGAGTACTATGGATTTAGATGGAGTAACTTGTTTAAACTGGTAAATTTTTAGGATTACACCCAAATCGCCTTTACATGTTGCTTATTAACTAACTACACTGGTTAGTTAACCCCCATATAAACCATTTGTTTACTCTCATTTTAAGAGTAAGATACCCCTAGAACAACCCGTAGAGCCAATCCTTTAGGAACTACACCAATTATTTGTTTCGTTACACATTTACACCTTAGCCTACCCTCTTAGATTAAATTTATTTTACAGTTTCTAGTTGCTTAAAGTGTAAAGTTTGTATTTCCCGAGTCTTGTGTCTATTTTGGTACGGTTGGAAGAAATTTGCACATTGCAAATGGGAATGTATATTATAGTCAAAACTCATGTGATTTTACTACCATCACAATTATTAGTACGTCCGAAGAATGAAGGAATTATCGAAGGAATTATCCGAAATTATTATGATCATGAAGATGGTGAAACTATACCGAGTTTCGTAGTATAGGTAAAAAATCGAAAAAATGAGAGAAAATTTGCAACAAAAAAAAGAGATGGAAAAGTTTGAAGATAATCGTTTCGCAACTACTGAAGGAATTACACGAAGGATCGATTATTCGTTGATAAAAATCAAAGATGTAGAGTATTGTATAAAGTGGAAGATATCACCACTTACCTTGTAAAGTATGTAAAGTTTGGGATGAATGGAAAGTTGACCGTTATGGGAACGCCAACTTAGGTTGTTGTTTTTTATCTATGATCAAGACATTGTAAATAGTTGTGTCTTTATCATGGTAACGGTCGGGAAAAAGTGTCTAGCAACTTTTATTTTAGACTTAATCTATTTGTTTCGTAATTTTTATTTAACAACAATTTAATTCCCTTTCATAATCATTAACTATGGGTTTTACGCGAATGAGGATGTGATCAAGCGTACATGTCTATTCCTTCGTTACGGCCATGTATGCATGTCTCAGCTGCCATGTTGGTTTATTACTATTGGTGAAAGTTAGAAGATCCATACCCTATATTACTCTACTATTCCTACTCTTTAGCTTATTCAAGGTGGGAGTGAGCAGTCACATGTGTCTATCCCGTCGTTACGGGTGTGTATGTGTGGTCTTTGTCGCCCTCCTGGAATATTGGTATCGATAAAGATTAGTTAGAGTAATCAACCCTAAGCCTTCTCATATAAACCCATATTTACCTTTATAAACTTGTTACTCCTTAGCTTTAGCGGTGGAGATGTGTATCCTTGCCAAGCTTATGATAGAATACTCGTCACGACCGAGCAATTGAGCGAATTAGTTACATGTTACCACATAGATTAGTTGAGTGATTTGAGTGTTTTCATCTTCCTATTTCGTGAGGTGTTTGGTTGTGTACTCGTAATAGATCAAATAAATGCTTTAACGGAAAATATCCTTAGGGATACATTTTTATAGACTTCTAAAGGCTACTTGAGGACAAGTAGGATTCAAGTGGGGGGATATTTGATGACATCAAATAACGTCTATTTTATAGCATCATTTATCCCATGTATTTAACCCATTTTATATCATTATTGCAAAGAATTGTTACTTAATCGTTTATATTTGAGAATTGCAGTAATTATGGAGTAGTTGGTGAGTATTAGCAAAAGGCGCGCATTTTGGAGCTTAAATGAAGATATTTTGAAGACTACTATTCTGAAGACCAATACGCCGTATCCATCAAGGAAGATACGGAGTATCCATGACCGCACTCACCAAAGACCACAAAGGAAAGAAGATCAATAAGCCATATCTAGAAGACCAATACGCCGTATTGAAGATATAGTATGTGAATATTCTAGAAGATATCAAGCGTGGTCCCTACTCCAAGAAACTCCAATACGTCGTATCCAATCCCTTAGATACGTCGTATCAAACCGACTTCCAGACCTTAAAAATAAAAAACTCAAAAATAAGTTTTAGGTGTGCTAAATCATATTCTCGATACCTAAACCATAAAAGTTGATTTTCAGAGGAGAAAAAGAGCAGAAGAGGTCTTGCAACGCATTCCAATCCATAGAAGACAACATGTAATTTCTTATACTTTTGTAATCGTTTAGTTTTTGGTATCATTCGTTAACTCGGTTAGTTTACCTTGGCTAAAACAATTACTCTTGTATTAATTATGATGTTTGAAGGCTAATACCTTCGGGTATTAGCCATTATTATGAAGATCTGAATGTTTGGTTTTGTTTATATCTCGATTGCTTAATTTATCGTTGTATAGTTTAGCAATATTATACTTGTTTACGTGCTTTTGTATGCGACCTATCATTCAACTGGAACTAGTGATATGGACCAAGTAATCTAGAGTCTAGGATAACTCTCTATATAGTGATTTATACATCTAGACCAATAGAATCACAAATAACGACTTACCTTTGCCTTTAGATTAGTGAGCTTAGTTAGACCGGCAGGTGACCCTTGGGATCAATGAATACGCTCGTAATTAATTGATAAAGATTTGGTTAGTGGACTACTAGTGTATAAATTGCCGTTAAGCGGTAAGTGGGTAAAGTCTATATGAGCTAGGGTTTAACAAGATCACCATTGATTTAATCTCTAAGATAGATTATGATCATCAAATAAGGATGCTTTATGGGGATACTTTAATTGTGACAGAATTAATGTGTCTAGATCTTAGGAAGAAGTCCCGCCTAAGTCTTAAGAATGATATGCCAACTCGAGATAAGAAATCATTGCACTTAATAAACAAACCCGTGCCAGTTTTTCTATCATAAGGCTCGATCGCTCTTTTATCTTCTGTTAATTAGCTTGTGTGGGTTAAAGTGTCTTGAATTGATTGTAGTCACCAACCAAACCCGTGCCAATCTCGCAGGCTGAAACCCCCCCTTTTACCTGTTAGAATTAGGATTAGAACTAACATTGGATTAGCATAGGTTTGACATAGATTAGAATTAACTTAGATTAGGTAAACCAAAATATAAATAAATTAAAAGATTTAGCCTCTCTTCAAGTGTTCGACACCCTACTTACCATGAATCTACCACCGACCGGGTACACTGCCCGTTAAAGTGTTGTTTTTGGTTAAGTCGGCAAAATATAAATTTAAAACTTAAACTATCATAAATAAACACCACACAATGACACGATCAACCACTTAACCCATGATTACTATAACACCATATTGTAGAAATCGTAGAGGGGGCGGTGAATACGTTTCCATTTAAAAACTTAAAATATTTTGTATCAAATTATCCATCAAGTTAGACGCAATATGATAAGTGTAAATAATACATCTATATCCTCTAGAACATGTCATAGCAATATAAACACAATCACAATGTTAACTTCTATCCATGACACAATCATCATCCAAACAATATAAGCAATAATCAACACACATATAGATCTAATGCAAATATAAATGTAAGGCGATAAGGTAAAAAATATGTAAAGCGAAAGGTAAAAGAAAGTGTAAACTGGAAGCGATGATTTATAGTGGTTCGATCAAGAAGCTCCTCTTCACCCTACTCCACTCTCCGAGTACCCAACTCGAGAGTTGCTTCACTAGTCAACAAGCTCCCTTCTCGGCGGAGAAAACCATACAACGTTGCTTACATTATTTTCTAACACTAAGCTAGATGTCGAGTTCTTCTTCGGGTACAACCAAACCCGTTATGTTTATGGCCGAACATAACAAACCACTTCGTCGCTTATAATGTTTTCCAACACTAAGCTAAATGTCGAGTTCTAATCTTAGCTAGAACTAATCTACCACACACCTTGTATTTTGAGGACTAAAATACTAACCGCATTATCAACACTTCACTTTACCTAAACACTAACATGATTATCCCAATCTATCTATTCTCTCTACGATCGCCATGATCTATCTATACTCTCTATGATCACCACGATCTAACTATTACACAAGATTGGAATACATGGACTCGATCTATACATTGTGAATGTAAGACATGTCACGAATGCACTAACTAAACTACATAACTTCGTATCTTAACGATAATGAGAGTTCTTCTCTTGCACTTGAATAGATGGATGATTGGATCACATTTAAACAAACTTATAACAAGTTAAGTGATCAAATAAAAAGGTTTAGAAGAAGGGTTTAAATCAGAGAAAAACTGTGTGTAAAGAGGTGGTAAAATTTGTGGGAACAATCCACTATTTATAGGCAAAGTTTTAGACCAAAAAGCATGGCCGCCCCCCTTAGCTCCTAGGCCAATCCCCTTATCACTAAGAGGGCCGCCAATATATTTAAGGGGGCGCCCATGAAGAATACTAGTAATCTTTGATATTATGCAAGAACTAGAGAGAGAAGTGGGTTGGAAAGTTTCTAGAGAGAGAAAGATGATAATATTATTATGTGTGTGAAATGAGAAAATGAAACAACCAACTACCCTCTCCAAGGCATGAAGAGGGTAGATATTCTACCTACATGGCCGGCCATGGGCCTTAACGGGCTTTCCATGGGCCTTGGGCTAGACTAGCTTACTAGACTAATCATATAGCAAACTACGGGCTAAGACTATTACAACTTGGAAGTGACCGATACTTTTCTTGTTTCCAACAATCTCCCCCTAAGGGAGATCACTCCATTTTACAAAATTTAACCTAGCATACTATGCTATATCTCTTTGTCTTCATCTCGTAAACTTGACTTTCTCTTGTGAATATGTTGTAGTATTCTTTGACTTTAGGCTCGAGCTTGTTCCTTTATCTTTACTTGTAAGTGGAGATGTGATCTTGAGCACTGTAAGATCATTAACCAAGCATAATCTCGTTTCGCCATCTTGTGACTTTATCATCTTGTGATCTTGTGACTTCTAGACTGACATGCTCATACCATTCTTAATTTGTTGACTTAAAAAGCTTTAATGTTGCATCTTTCTTGAAATTCTTTAGCTTTAACACTTCGTCACTTCGAGAAAGACGTTCGGTATCAGAGTGACAAAAACTTCTTTGAAATTCTTTGACTTTAATAATTCGTCACTTCAAGAAAGACGTACGGTATCAGAGTAGCGAAAGTCTTGAAACATGTACTTGAGCTTTCATGATGTCTTTATGTTTTGTCGGTCGGGTATGAGCATGTGGTTATGAATCTTGTGAGTAAACTGGAATCAGGTACCTTCACCACCATCTTTAAGTATTCTGCATTAAAACAGTTAGCAATAAAGAGGGGGAGGGGAGACGAATATGGCTTTGTCATTCGCCCATGTTTGGTTGGAGTAACCTTCAAATCCGTGAGGATCAACCTGTGATCAGGTAGATTCAATTTAAGAAGAATCTCCTTGACAGGATTTCCAGCTGAAGTATAGAATCTTTCTAACACATTTGCATTAGATTAATCAAACTCAACATGTTCTCATTATCGGAACGTCTCAAAGCAGACAACACGATAAGAGTGAACCAGTGAGTTACTATCTCACCGATTGAAATAAAAAAATCAATTTGAAAATCAATCAACGAGTCACTTGCTAAAGTGATTTTGTGACACATCAAGAGTGTTAATCATTTCAAAAATTCATCATCAATCGTCAATTCATATCCTGGAACAAGTTTGATTCTTATAGAATCGTACCATCATTTCTTTCCAGTTGTCACAAGTTTGATTCATATAGAATCGCACAAGTCACCTACCATGAGCTTGTTTGATGTTGGCTCAAGCAGGATTTCCATCTTCATTGTGAATACTTAAGTATCACTCAGATGTTCTGGCAAAATCACAAGGATAATGCGTAGGACTCTTAATATATATCTTGTAATTCACATTGTGTGACTTAGCAAGCAGAATTTGACAAGTGTCCTAATGAGATTTATGGATGATCTCTTTTGGCTCTAGACTCAATAGTGCACTTTGATTTTAGTGATCGGAGGCTGGAGCAGACTGCCACCTTTTCAATATCAACTAACTTGGAGTGAGAAAGTTGATAGAAATGCGTGTAATCTCTGTGAGAAATGAAACAAGAGTCTTTTGAGAGACCTTGAGTGGCTAGGGAGGGTTGTGCATAGCGTCACTAGGTCCATGACAGTCTTCAATGTCAGACTACACCTTAGTGTTTCCGACAGTTTATGTATTGACCCGGTTTCTGCCTAAGTGTATGGAGGGCTTCTTTCTTTACACCCTTTATCCTTACATTTCTTTTTCATTCTTCAACCCCTTTAATGCTTACCGAGACTTCATAACTAACACCTTGTTGGGTTTGTTCTAGTGTTAGCTCCATCTCAGTCGGCATTATTCCATTCTCTTACCTTTTCTACTTTTATCATACCTAAGGACTTCTACACTAACTAGTGGATATCCTTGGGTAGATCTCTTCAGTTCTGGTTGGATCATGGGATTTGAATACCTAAGCCTGACCGCCTTATAACTTCATAAATTTAAGAACATGGTCGATCTTTTGGGTATTTCATCACAATCCTTCCAAAAACATTGAAAATTTCAATCAAAGTGTTTGATATAAATATCAAAAGATTTACACTTTGAAAGTTTTTCATCATCACTAAAAGCTCCCCCTTAACATGTGCATCGTAATCGTAGTACATGCTAAGTGTGGAGTGCATTGAATCCATAATGTTATAGAATAACTTATAGGAACATTTTAATGCTCCCCCTCAAATTATGAGGGATATGATATAGTGTTGAGTATGAAATTTTGAAAGATTTTGAATTTTGTGAAAAATTCTTGAAAAATCATCGTACTCGAACACCACATAAGCCTAAGTCTTTTACTACTTATGTACATATTCACATGTTTATTATATACGAAGATTTGACCTGAATGATGAGAACATCATATGATGAAATCATATGGTCCTTTGTAGCTGCCGTAAGTCTCCTTTGCATAATCTCCCACCAACAAACTTTTCTAAGCTCCTCATTAGATCTTTCTCTGTCCAAGTACTCTTCAGTGTTGCTTCAACTTTCTTTCCAAGTTATGAAAGTCTTTGCATCAAACTTCGAGTATGAAACATATTCAGATACATATGTAACTTGAGCTTATGTGGTTGGTGATGTCAGTGTTGATGTTGTCTTAGCTTCCCCCTAAACTAGCAATCCTTTCTTTAGTAGATTCAGAACTTTCTTACAAGCCGCATCAAGCAGTCTTAATGTATAAAGCCCAGATATCCGAAGTACACAAATAACTCAAAAACGCAACACCAAAGTCAATTAAGGGAAGTCTGAGTATCCTTGATCCTAAAGCTGGGATTGTAAAACAGAAGTTTCCAGGGGGACTTGCTTATCACTGTGGACCAACCAGGGTCACCGTGCTGTAATTGCATGATGCCCAAGCGGGTGTGAATCCACGTCAGGCAAATAGGTAGATGAGGACCATGTGGACATGATTGGCGATGGTGTCTGACGTCGTGTGCCATTTGATCTCTGAGTTAACCTGTGTAGGTACTAACTACAGTGGGTTGGTGGATTGATACTGGGGCAAACTCGTCATGTGTGTGCTGACAAGAGTGTGTTTCACTCTTTCAGAGCGGTTGACATAGGACAGAAGCTGTTTATGGCAAACTCTGCATACTCGCTTGATATCAAGGTGAAGAGATGGTAATTTTGAAGATGACATCCGAGAAAAGAGACCTTAAGTTGACTAATGTCTTGTATGTCACAGAGATTCGCAGATCTTGTCTTGTCCGAGGTTTGGCTGTTAAAACTAGTTTGGTTTTGTTTAGTCTTTGTGTCTGATTAAGTTTGTTTTGTCTAAGAATCAAAGTTTGTTGTAAGGGTTTATGCAGTGATGCTATGTTTAAAAAATCAATTGTTAATGTCATGAAGTGGTCAAGAATGATATCTGTTGCAATAAAATGAACTTTCTGCTTACTTGATTGGATTCGTTCTAAATGTGTGGCATGGTCGTTTGGACATTCCGAACCGAATTAGTAATCAAATGGCACCACCAGGTTTTGCTCCGGTGCAAAACAATGGTCAAAATAGGTTTAATCAAAATTAAGTTCAAGGGAATAATTTTAATAGGGGAAATAATTTTCATGGTAATCAAGGTTTTCAAGCTCAAAATAATCATGCTCCGAATGTTCAAAATCAAGGATTTTAAAACCAACCTTTTCAAGTGCCTAATAATCAAGTTCAACAAGAGTTTTTAAATGATTTTTTGAGTTACAAGAGAAATAACGATCAAATGATGAGAAACATGCAAAATCAAATCAACTCGTTGAAAGGAGATCTTAAGAATGAAATTCAAAACATGATAAAATCTCAACAAGCTGTCATGATGAATCAACAAACTACTTTTCAAAATAATTTGCAAAACATGATATGTGGATTTGTAGATTGTAAATGACATATGAACAAGGGATTAAAACAAGATCTGGAGGTTGTGTAAAATGAAAAAGATGTAAAGCCATATTATTAGAGTTTAAAGTGGAAGAGATGGGAAGATGTGTGTGTGCTTGAGAGAAAACACACACACACACACTTTTACAAATGTGAACTTCACCCCTCCATGGAAGTATGGAGGGGGTATTTATAGTCCTAGTGACACACAACTATCGTAGCCTGTCATTATTAGTCCCTATGTGTCACGCTATAAATAAATTAATGTAATTCCGGATATGTCACCATATTTTAAGGCTAACAATCTTCCCCCAATATGTGGACACATACGGAATTACTTACAATGTTCCTATCATGTACAAATACAACAGAAATAAAGTCTTCCAAAGCACTTCCAAAGCTGAAGATGTCTTCTGAGTTCTCCTTGTCTTGAAACTTGTACTCCAGCTTGGATCTTCATTGTCTTTACTTGTACAGGAACCATTGTAGTATGCATGAACTGGATTAACTTCCCCCCAATTCATGCAGCATGTCTTGAAAAGCTTTCTTCATAAACTCCTTTTTGGCGAAGTTTCTGAATCAGCTTCCCCATAACCAACTTCCCTAATCTTGAGCAGATTTCTAACAATTTGATGTAGATTGAACATTCTACTTGTCTTCAAAGTGCACATCGGGAAATTTTATAGAAGTCAAAACACACCAACGGACTATTGCTTCTTGTCATCAGGGCTTGGTGAATATTCTTCGGGTGGGTGATTGCAAGAACTCAAACATATGTTTTCTCATGTTTGCAGGAATACTTTACCTAAATCCATTCTTAGTGAAGGTTAGTATTCACTACTTCCCCTGGAAGTTGGACATGGTAACATCAAGTAACCTAAGTACGGATGTACACATTTTTCCCCCGATGATGGTGCGACTCTCGGAAAGTTCATTGTCGTGTAACGTTCATATACTCGAAAGTTTTGTTTTCATTTTACTAAAAAGGGCCACAAAATCTTGATATACAAAAGAAGATTACCCTATTTGGACTTCAGAAACCGAAGAGGAGATAAAGCAAGAATTTAGAACACTTGGTATTAATCACAGGTCTTGTTGAATGAATGTCATCGAAGAACTTTGAAGATTTTGCTAGACTGTGGAGTATCTTTTTCTTGGAATAGCACAAAAAATTACCGTTGAGTAGGGATGATTGCATCCAACCTTTAAACTCTCTGCTAATTTACCAACCTGTATTATGTAGGCTATTGTGCGTGTATCACTTGGTGACGTAAACTGATATATCAACTTGAAACTGAAGTAAAATCCCCTAAATTTGTTACTTAATCTTGCACTATTGTTGATTGAAGAACGGTTCGCAGTAGAAAATCTTCTAAGTTCCTTTACTCATCAAAGTATAAGAAGTACAAACACCTCTCTGAAATTATCCACACCGACATCTGCGGGTGACACTGAGTCTATACAACGTAACTCCTTTAAGTGATAGTAACCAAGTCTTCAACCAACCACCCCGACTACTGGAAACTAGATAATCCAAGTCTTAATCATAACCTTATACGTTCAAGCAAGTCATCAATCGGATAGAAATAGAAGAAAGTCTCGATGGATGAAATAAGTAGACGCCTCTGTGAAAGCAAACTTAATCTCAAATAGGGATACAAAATCACTTCCGTGAATCACATGTCATCGTTATCGATTCTTCAGCCATTTCTGTCATTTTTTAAGTGAATCTTTTCAGATCGTTTTGGGATTATAGTGTTGTGATTGTGTGTGTGTTGTTATGGTTGATTGTGTCTTATGAGTCTCGATTCTTGATTGTGGTGTTTGTTTGTTGTTCTTGTTTTGATTATAATATTCCCAAATTCGGTCATATGCCCAAAGTCGGTCAAATGCCTAAACGTTACTCTGCCCTAAATTCCCCGGGAAATTAGGGTTTCAAAACATGGGTTTTCATTGGACAAAACGCAATGACTTTAGTCAAAACGCAACTAACTTTGATCAAAACGCAGTCATTTTCTAGTCTACAAAACGCAAGTCTTTCTTTGATCAAAACGTAATGGTTCTTAGGATTCAAAAGGAGTGTATAAAAATTTGGGCAGTAGGTAACGTTTAGTCAAAACGCAATGATGGTCTTCAAAAACGCAACCTGTGTGGAGTCAAAACGCAAACACATCACAAAATATCAAAACTGCCATGACTTGAGAATCAAAAACGCAACGACTTGAGATCAAAAAAAAGCAGTGGATTGAATCAAACGCATTGACTTGAGATCAAAACGCATACGACTTGAATCAAAACGCAATGACTTGAGATCAAAACGCAACGACTTGAATCAAAACGCATGACTTGAATCAAACGCAATGATTGAATCAAAACGAACGTCTTCAAATCAAAAGCAATGAAGAACACCCCTTTCAGTTGAGTCAAAACGCAGCCAAGAAAAAATATAAACATTCTTGAAAGCTAGAAATTGATGTTAAAAACCACCTTCGTAATGATGCAAGGGATAGATCTAAGCCCGGAAAATAAGTACAAATCTTTACACTTTTACACAAAAATACAATCTTGATTTTCTTGTTATATTTTTCGAACCAATAAACAAATAAAAACCTAAACCTCGAAATTTGAGCTTATTTAACTCATATATAAGTTGAAAACAACACGGATTCCCTATGCTCTGGTTTGCCAATTGTTATCACGTATTCACATTATAAACAAGATTGGAGGTGGTTAAATGCAAAGAAAAGTATCCATATTATTAGAGAGAAAAAGATATGATATGGGAAGATGTGTGTGTTGAGAGAAAACAAACACTTTTACACACTTTGACAATTATGAGTCTCTGTTGGAAAATTTTAGATGGAAATGTGTTTTCACTACTTTGAACATAGATAATTATTGTAAGTATAATTATAAATGTAAGGCCAGGTGAGCCAGTAGTATATGTCAAAACAGGAGGTCGTGTGAATGAGATATCGTGGATTAGTTCTAATGAAGGAGGAAAGTTGGAATGGAGGGAAAATGGTTAAATGTCAGTTTACAAGCTTCGTTTGGTTTAACTGCAAATTATGTGTCTCTTAATTGACAATTGAATTGCTGTTATTATTTGTTTCAAGTAGGTATATAAACTGTAAATTAATGGGTCATTAATTGACAATTTATTTGGCGGGTTATTATTTGACTCAAAGGTTTATAACAAGAAAATTAATGAATCTTATTAAGGCATTAATTGACATTGATTGCACCATTTCACACTAGCATGTGATGTGTATAAATAGATGGCAATCTATCTATTCAAGAGAACAACAAGGAAAAAACCACACAAGAGAGAAAAAAAAGCTCCATTTACAAGTTTTCGCAGTCTTGTCGATCAGAAGCACTCTGTTTTCCGTGTGATAATTCAGGGGCAAGTATGTCAGGTCCGGGCTGTAACACAGCTTTGGACGTTGTACCCTGGGAACAGACGGCGGAATCTGTTTTCAAGGGATATAGTGTTTCAACAACGAGCCTCGTTCTTTTACTGATTATGTTATCTGTTTTTCTTTACGTTCAATTACTTGTTAATTTTCGTTCTACGCTATTTAAAGTATGCAGGTTTCCCAATGAGTTCTTAAAACAGATCTGTTTAAACATATATAAAAACGCTTTTATTTTTGATATAATATTGTTAAAAGTTTTTGTTATAATTTATTTCTGTCGAAACCTAGATAGAGTTTCGTGGGAAATCAGTTTTACAAAAAAGATTTAGTTGCAGTTTTTATAGATCGATAATAATTTCGAATCAGTTTGCGTATTTAAACCAGCTTTGATTTAAATTAAACTGGTCTATTTTATTCATTGAAACAAGTTGAGTTTCTTTGAAGCAGATCCTGGTCAAGCGGATACCGAGGTGATTACAGTTTGTTTAATGTTTGTGTTAATATTTCAGAATAGAATGATAACCATCAAACTCCTCCAACTGTTGTGAAACACAAACCGGATGCGCGGTTACCAACGCAGTGGTAATCATGCTGAGAAACCAGTAAATTCAATGGTCAGAATTTTAAGAGGTGGAAACGGGAAGAATGTTCTTCTATCTCCACCACCTTAGGGCCTTACGCTGGTTCTTGACAGAAACTGACCTCAGGTTGAACCTCCTGCCGAAGGTAATCTCTAATGCACAGGCTGTGCATAGCTGTGGAAGCATGGAAACTTCAGACTTTTTGTGTCGCAATTATGTGTTCTGAATGGTTTGATAGATTCCTTTGTATAATGTGTTCTGAAAAAGACACGATGCCAAAGAATTATGGGAGGTCATTGGAAAGCTAAGTACAAGAAGATGATGCTGGTTACAAAGAATTCGTGGTAGCTCGGTTTTTGGATTACAGATGTTGATTCAAAAGAGCAGTGGTCGTCAGGTTTCAAGATCTGCAAGATTTGCTGCACGATATTCATGCTGAGGGACATGACTTTGATGTGAACTTTCAGTTGCGGATGCTATTATTGAAAAGTTACCTCCAAGCTGGGTAGAATCTTTAAAAAACTACTTGAAGCTAAGCGATAAGGAGTGAGTGTGAAGCTTGGTTGTTCGTCTTCGTATTGAAGAGGACAACAAGCTGGCTCAGAAAGACTCTTATACACCTGATTCTGCCAAGGCTAATATGGTTGAGCATGCTGGGTCATCTTCAAGGTTTAATTCCAAGGGGAATAAGAAAGACAAAAAGAAGAATGACAAGAAGGGCAAAGGGAAGTCTGAGTACCTTGCTCCTAAAGCTGGGATTGTGAAACAGAAGTTCCAGGGGACTTGCTACAACTGTGTCCACCAGGTCACCGTGCTGCTAATTGCAATGATGCCGAAGCGGTGAATCCACGTCAGGCAACTTATGGTAGATTGTGAATTGGACATTGATTGTGATGTGTCTGACGTATGTGCCATGATTTCTGAGGTTAACCTGGTAGGTACTAACCATGGTGATTGGTGGATTGATACTGGGGTAACCCGTCATGTGTGTGCTGATAAGAGTATGTTTCACTCTTTCAGAGCGGTTGACAATGGACAGAAGCTGTATTTATGGCAACTCTGCAACTGCTGATATCAAGGGTGAAGGAGATGTTATTTTGAAGATGACATCCGAGAAAGAGCTCAAGTTTGACTAAAAGTCTTGCTATGTTCCGGAGTTCGAAGAATCTTTTGTGTCCGGTTGCTGTTAAACAAGTTTGGTTGTCGTTTAGTTCTTTGGTATGATATAGTTTTGTTTTGTCTAAGAATCAAATGTATGTTGGTAAGGGTTATGCAGTGGATGCTATGTTTAAACTCAATGTAATGGTGGTCAAGAATGTAATATCATTTTAATGAAAACTCTTCTGCTTACCTTGATTGAGTTTCTAATGTGTGGCTTATGGTCGTTTTGGGACATGTAAATTTTTATTCGATGCGTCGTTGTTAAATTTAATAGCATACAAACTTCATATTGATTTCTAATACAAATGTAAAACTTGTGTTGAAGCCAAACTTACAAGAACTTCTTTCAAATCGGTAAAGCGAACAAACCGAACCAACTTGGACTATTGATCCACGAGCATATGTTGATTTGAAATCACTACACACGAAAGGTGGCAATAAGTTACTTTTCACGTTTATGTTGATGGTACCAAGTATTGCTTTGTGTACTTGTTGAAAAGTAAAGTGAAAGTATAGACAAGTTTGTTTCTATACAAAACCGAAGTTGAGAATTAACTTGGTAAGAAAATCAAGGTTGTACGAAGTGATAGAGGAGGTGAATACGTGTCTCCATTCGCCAAGCTTTGTGCGAAACATGGAATCAGACACGAGTTCACTGCTCCCTATTCACCTCAGCAAAACGGTATTGCCGAAAGGTAGAAACCGTACTTGAAAGAAAATGGTTACTGCCATGTTGATCAGTATTTGGCATGAGCCTAGGACATGTGGGGGGAGCCATTCTTGATGGCTAACTTATCTTTATTAATAAGATACCTCGTAAAGAAAAAAGGAAGAGACTCCTTATTGAATTATTGGATGGGGAAGAAAACCATCATTTCAATACTTACGAGTGTGGGGCTGTTTAGCCAAAGGTAGCTGTGCCACTCCAAGGCCAAAAGGATTGGACTAAATCATTTTTTGTGATTGTATTTTCATGGATTGTAAGAATAGCGCAGCTTATCGTTTCATTGTAATAAATCGAAAATCCAGATATCCAAAAGAATACAATAATGGGGTAAATCTAGGGAATGCTTCTTTCTTTGAAAATTATTTCCTTGTTATCAAGGGAACTGGGAGCTCATCTAGATTAGATGACAAAGTTCTCAGAGGCCCCCCCCCCCTCCCAGAGGATAAGAGACAAATAGATGTTAATGATCTCCAAGATGAGAGACAAGATCAAAACCGATGAAGAACAGTAGAACCAAAAAGATGAGAAAGGGCAAGAAACGAGAGAAATCGTTTTTGGACCGATTTTTGTTTTATTATGGTAGAATAATTAACCCACATCTTACCGAGAAGCGGTAACTTCCTCGGAAGGGCAACAATGGAGTAAGCCATCAAAAGTGAAAATAGAATTTTTTACAAAAACAAGTTGGGAGTCGTGGATTTTTACCTCTGGTTGTAAACACTAGGCTATAAATGGATCTTCAAGAAGAAGATGCAAGTGTTGGTTACCGTTGACAATTAAAAGCAGAGTAGGTAATCCAGGGTTTAGACAACGTGAAGGTTAGACTTCTTTGATAATTATTCGCCGGTTACGAGAATAACTCGATTAGAATGATTAATTAGCTATTGTCGCTTTATGAAAATTTGGAATTCTCCAATGGATGTGAAATACGGCTTCTGTTCTAAATGAGATTTAGAAGAAAAAATATTTATGAACAACCTGAGGGTTTCATAGCTCCTGACAGAGGGCAAGGTTTGTAGACTTGTTAAGTCGTTGTATGGCTTAAAGCAAGCTCCCAAACAGTGGATCAAAAAAGTTTGACCAACTCATGTTAGAGAGTGGATTCAAAATTATGAATGCGACAGTGTGTTTTCGTGAAGGACAAAGTGCTGGATAATGTAATTTTGTGGTTTGTATGTCGATGATTTGATTATCGTGGGCAGCAGCGACAAGATAATTAGAGTCCCTAAAGACTGTTGAAATCAAAGTTTGAATGAAGATATGGGTTTGGCTGATGTGATCCTTAGAATAAAGATCATACGAACTTCATAATGGACTTGTGTTAAGTCAAGCACATTACGTGGACAAAATTCTTAATACTCATAATGCGGGGGATTCCGGCCAAGCTAGTTGTCAATTGGACACCAGTATGCATCTATCTAAAAATAGAGGCTTAGGTGTGCCCAATTGGTATTCAAGGATTTTGCATGTTAATGTACTTGATGGAAGGTACCTGACCTGACTTGCATATGCAGTTTGTTAGGTTCCTAAGTAGGTATAGAGTAATCCAAGATATTGCACATTGGAAAGCTATATATGAGGGTCTTCATTTATTTGAGATACAGTCGTGATTATGGGCTGCATTATGATAGATATCCTGCTGTTATCGAAGGATACAGTGATGCAAATTTGGGATATCTGACATAAGATTCTAGATCGAACTGTGGATATGTGTTTACACTAGGAGGGGCCGCTATATCTTGGAAGTCTTCTACCAAGCATATGTTTTAGCTAGTCCACGATTTGCAATCAGAATTTATTCGCGCTAGATAATGGGAAAGAGGCGGAATGGCTACGTTTCAATTCGTAGAGGACATACCAGGGGCCTAATCCGGTTTAACGGCCATTTAGTATACATTGGTGACAGTATTCGGCCATGGGAAAGAGGCTAATAGTTAAATGTATATGGAAAGTCCAGACCCTTATCCGTCGTCGACATAAACTCGGATACGATAACTGCTCTCAACTGGGAGTTACTCAATGACTATTGTGGCGTCAAAGGATAACATCGCGGTATCCGTTTACAAAGGCTTAAGAGAGAGTTAGTTAGTATTGTCGTTCTAGGAATGGGACTAAAGCCCTTGAAGGGAATGAGTTTCTATGAAGGAAAAATAACTAGGTTGACTGGAGAATCCCAAGATTTAGGTTCAATTAGGACACCTAATCATAGAATGTGGGGAAGTTACGTCATGTGGGGGGAGTTACTTATCTTGTAACTCCTAGCCCATTCACTATAACAATGAGATTGTTGAGGAGGTCAAACATATGGCTTAATGGTTCAGGGATGAAGCATTAAAGCATAAAGGTTCAAAGATGAAATCTGAAAGTTATGTTTCTAATATTCAAGATGAAATCAACCTATGTGAGATGAGAAGTGGGGTCGCCTTCGAAGGGAAATTTGTGGGTAGGGGCGCAAAATTCCTAGAAGTCTTGCAGAACCAGGCTAGTGTCTCATGGACCATGACGGGCACGACTATGTGGACTTGACTAGGTTGGGAGAGGTCGTGTGTGGTAGTATGTATTGTGTTCTACATAAAAGAGGCTGAGTTCAAGGGAATCGGTCCTACTCAGATCTAGGATGGCTAAGTGCATCTCACATGGGAAGGGTTCAAGGGTCAACACCTACCTATCTTATTGCAGGAATCAACGCAGAAAGAAATTTCACGAAAATTTTCGAAGTGTTTTCGACGATTTCATTCATCGTAGGGGTTGTTGGAAAATTATTAGTGGGACAAATGTGTTTTCACTAACTTTGGACATAGATAACTTATTAGTAAATATAATTTATTAATGTAAGGCCCAGGTCGGCCAAAGTATAAGTCCAAAACAGAGTTCGTGTGTGATGAGATTAGAGTCTCAAAGAACGGAAAGTTGGAATGGAGGAAAGATGGTTAAATGTCAGGTAACGAGCTCGTTTGTAATGCAAATTCATGTGTCCTTAATGACAATTGAATTGGCTGTTATTATTTGTTTCAAATGTTTATAACTGTAAATTAATGGGTCATTAATTGACAATTTAATTGGCGGTTATTATTTGACTCAAAGGTTTATATAACCGAAAAAATTAATGATTCATTATTAAGGCTTTATTGACATTGACTTGCACCATTACACCATTTGCATTTTTTTTTTTTGTCAATGCGTTATTTATTAAAGAGATGGCAATCTCAACTATTCCAAATGAGAACATCAGGAAAAAAACACAATGAGAGAAAGCTCCATTTACAAGTTTTCCAGAAGTCTTGATCGATCAAGATGCAACTTTGTTATCGCTGATAATTTCAGGCAAGTATGTCAGGTCCGGCTGTACAACAGCTTTGGACGTTGTACCCTGGGAAACAGACGGCCGAATTGTTTTAAGGGAATCGTTTTTCAACACGTGAGCCTCTGTTTCTTTTAATGTTATGTTATCTTGTTTTTTCTTTACGTTCATTTACTTGTTAATTATTCGATCTACGCTATTAAAAGTATGCAGGTTCCAAACACTTCACCCCTCCATGGAAGTTATGGAGGGCGGTATTTATAGTCCTAGTGACACACAACTATCGTAGCTTTCATATTAGTCCCTATGTGTCACGGGCTATAAATAATATGTAATTCAGTTGTTTGTCAAATCATTTACGGCATAACACAAATCATATGTCGTTATTGAAAGCCAGTACAATATTTTAGATATGATTATTAAACACGAATGCCATCGATTTATATACTTCATGTGCCAGATCGTTTTAACGTCTTTAGTAATTTTGGTTTGTATATTGTGACTCAGGGGGTGTTTGATAGCTTGTTAGTGTGCCAATTAAGAGAACATCTCTAATTCGGTCAGCGCTTGGGGTGTTTGATAAATAAAGTGAAACCTCTGACCGATTTATTTTGCTTCTTTATCATTTTGGATTGATGGACGTCCTTAGCCATCAACACATTACATAATATATATTCAACATTTCCAGCATTACACTACATGCCAAACAGTACGGCTACTGTTTCATAGTATGAACAGTGTAGTCCACATCGGCCAGGCCCGGTGGTTACTGTTCATCGGTCATAAAAAAAACTTTATACTCCCCCCAACGGGCTTACTGTTCATCGATGAACAGTGTAGTCCACATCGGCCAGGCCCCGTGGTTACTGTTCATCGGCCCCAAAAATAAACTCTTATACTCCCCCATTTTTCGTAAAAATTAGAAGAAAAAAAATTACGTTTACGGACTTTCTATCGGCCTGGGCAAAATAAAAATAAAAATATCCCCTTTATTGAAAAAAAATTGTCATTTAATATGAGAAAAAAAAAACAAACTATTAAACATGAGACCGAAGAAATTAACCCGAACAAAAAAAAAATGCCCCGCAATAACGCGCGAAAAAATAACGCCCGCAGCATCGCGCGGGTAATCTTTGCTTGTTTCCTTCATTGCCCTCTTTTATTATTCTATGTTTTCTTTGTGGCAACTGGCAAGTGTTTTTTTCTTTTTAATATTTTTCATTGCATCACATGCTCACTCAAATCAAACGTCAGTTCTTTAAAATGTGATATATTCATGCCTCGATTTACCACAACTCCTCAACATTTTTTCTTTTTTTCTTTTTCACAGTATAACAACAAATTCATTCACATATCCACTCGACACATGATGATGTAGAAGGTATTCCAAACTAGAGGTGCAAATCCTAACCGGTTTTTTTAAAAACCGGTATAAAAAACCGAAACCGGTTTTTTAAAAAACCGGTTTTTTTAAAACCGAACCGGTTAGACCGGTTTTCGGGTTTTTTACGATACCGGTTTTTTACCGTTTTAAAAAAGGGTGTAACCCGGTTTTTAAAAAAACCGGGTTTAACCGGTTTTTTTAAAAAACCGGTTAAACCCGGTTTTTTATTTTTATTTTTAAATTTTTTTTTTATAACCGTTAATAGTTTTTAAAAAAAAAACCGGTTTTAACCTGTTAAAAAACCGGATCAACATGGAAGTAAACTTGCGTTACATTTTTTAAAAAAAAACCGGTTGTAACCGGTTTTAAAAAAAATAAAAAATCCCAACGGCTTAAACTAGCGTTATACCGTTTTTTGTTTTTTTTTGTTTTTTTTTTTTGTTTTTGATGATTTTTAGGCTATGACTTAGTACTATAAATACATGTAATGGGTTGGGGTTGAAAACACATCAAAAACACTCACTAATCTCTCTTTTTCTCTCTAATCGTGATATATATACTCTAATTTCTCAAATCCCGCTATAATGGATGAATAATCTCACAATCCCACAAGCTTTCCAACTAATACCTCGTTTCTACTAGCCATGTACGAAAAGTTTACACAAATGAAGATGTGGTGCGAATTAGACCAACTACGAGAAAAGGCGATGTTTGGTCTAATTACGATATGTGTATTATGATCGATGGGGTGGAAAAGGCGCGTTGCAAGAAATGTATGAAATTTTATAACCCCGCGTCTAAACTACATCCTGGACTCATAGAACGGTTGTAATGCGTTCAGCCAAAATGATACGTCACAAGGTATATTGGTTGGGTATGGTCAGTTTTTATATTTGATAATGATGCGGTGGTTTCGCCTTGATTTTACGTGGTTTGTCATTCAACAGCGCTTCCAATTCAACAAATCGACAACGTCAAGCTTACGGAGATCTTCAAAAGGAGGCTAAAACAGCTGGTTTCATCATGTAAGTCGTACTACTCTTAGATGTGATGCTTTTTAAATTATAGGAAACGGGCTAAAAATAGATATTTAGGATGGTTTTTCGTGATTATATATATGGTGTTTCTATAACCTCTGGATACTTGGACGCACCACATGGTACGCAAATTCTTTATTAGCCGTTACGGGCTCATTGGTTTAATCCTGAAATCTTGGTTATTAATGAAAACGGACAATTGCTTTTAAACTATTTGGTTATTCCTCATAGGGGATCTAATTTAAGAAAACAAATTTACAGTCCTTTAATTGATTAATTTAGATAATAAGTTTTTTACGTTTTTCACTAGATAATGCATCCAATTACTTAGAGCTATGGAATTGTTAAATAATTACGTATAAAACCCGTTTTAGATGGTCTTTTTTTTCATTCCCGTTGTGTTGCTCATGTTATAAATTATCAGTGCAAGCAGGCATTAAAAGATATGTGTTAGTTTAAGGCATGAAATTTAGGGGTTTATTTGAACTATATATAGTTCGAAGAGTAACGATACGACAAATGAACTATAGCGTTTTCGTAAAACAATGGTGGTGATGAACCCTAGGACCTTGCTATGTTAATAATACTAGGTGGTATTCTAACTTGCTGATGTTTGAAAATTATTACGAAAAACCTGTCGAGACTTTAAACGCTTTTTAATGAATACACTTGTTAAAGAAATAAGTCGTTTCGCTTAAGCGACCAAGATTGGGATCTACTAAATAATTTAACTATTTTTTTACAAGTTTTTAAAGTGGCAACAACTATATTATCGGGTGTTTATTACCCAACTAGCTCATTAGTTTTAAATCAAATTTATGCTATGACGAAAAAATTAGACGAATTAATATCCACTAAGTCAACAGTAGCTGTTAGAAGAATGGTTGAAGTTTTAAAAAAGAATTTTGTAAAATATTTTGCGAATTTTACTTTGTTTTTCTTGTTCCGCCGCACTTAATCCATGTTTAAATGTTGGAGGCGTTTAGAGAACTTTTTCATTTAACAAGAATAATGAACAATTTAGACTTATCCTTTGGGTTAGACGCTAACAACCCCGACCCCAACTATATAAACTCCCAAATTTTTATATTTAACGATAACTTTAAAAAATTATTTGGAATTTATGCAACAAAATATGGTCAAATACAAAACCCAATTGTTGATCAAATGCGGGCTGGATCGTCCCGAATGGCAAGTGACATTAATATAAACCTTTTATAATAGTTTATTTGAAGAGCTATAAAGCGGTCAACGAACATCGGCACCAACAAAGCGAGTTGGGACATATATGGCTCAAACTTTTTATTATCTTTAAGGCCCGAAGAGTTGACAACTTTGACATTTTGGCTTGGTGGGAAAAGAATGGGAAATCCAGTTTCAATTATTCGCTATGGCTCGTGACTTATTAACGGTCCAAGCTTCGACGGTAGCTTCCGAATCGGCCTTTTTTATTAGCGGTAGAATTATATCGGAAAGAAGGTCAAGACTAACCCCCGAATCCGTGGAAGTATGTGTATGTTTGAAAGATTATTTGGACGGAAGTGTAGATAGGGTTTACAACATGAAAACGTTGGAAGATCCGATGATATTAGAAGACGGTGAAGAAACTTAGCAAGGAAGAAGTTGATTTTTAGGGATATCACCTACGAAATACCGAATTAGAGAAGGTGAGTTTGAAGACTTAGTTATTGAACAGTAGATGTAGAATATTTTTTGTGCAAGATTTAATGGATTGAGTAGAACGGGTGATGGCAATTGCGAATGGGGAAGCTCGACATATTGAGTACACTAATATGTTTCGGGTTGATGGCCATGCGAAGCTCGAAAAGTATAGTATTTATATATTTTTAGTATGTATAATTGTATTGTTTAATAAAATGTTTATGGTTGTATTTTTTTAGTATGTTTCCGGTGCAATAAATAGTTATGATTGTATTTGTTTTGTATGTGTCCGTGTAGTGTTTAATTAATGTTTGATAATTAACAAGTTTATTAAATAATGTTCTGCAGTTTTAAATTCGAAAAACAAACCGAACGGGTATAAAAGACCGATTCCGAACATTTATAAACTGAAATAATCGAACGGTAAAAACGATTCCGATATTTATAACCGAAAAAAAACCGATTCGAACATTTATAACCGAGAAAAAAACGATTTCGGAAAAACCGAAAAAACCAAAAACGGTTATTAGAAAAACCGGTTTTTTTAAAACCGGTTTTCTAATAACCGGAAACCGGTTTTAACCGATTTTTTTGCACCACTATATCCAAACACTTATTTTTGGAGTCCTTTCTTTATTCACATTTTCTTGGAATATAATGGTTTGTAGAATTATACTTAGTTAATTAATTATTGAGTTAACTACATTTTTGGTCCTTATGGTTTACCGGGTTTAACGATTTTAGTCCAATAATTTAAAATGTAATGGATTCAGCGTTTTTGGTCGATCCGTAAACACTTTTGGTCTTTTTCACTAACACCGTTAATTTGACTTATTTTGACTGTTAAAAATGAGGGTGTATTTGTCTTTTCATATATTTTACTAAATAAAAAAGCGACTTTAATAGATGCAAACTAAAACACCCATTTTTCTCATTTAACCAAGGGTCCTACTAAATTTACCCTAAATTTACTAACCGTACACCTTTTTTATTAAAGTCAAACATAAAAGAAAATATTGTTTCATCCGAAAAAAATAAAAAGTAAATATATTTATTCTTTTTTCTCTCACCACAAATTTCAAAAAAGAAAAATTATAATTTTCTTCTCCAACCAGAGACACCCACCGCCCACCGGATCCGACCACAACGGCCCACGGTCGGCCACCACTTTTCCGTCACAAACAACATCTAAACCAAAGAATGCGGCCACCACTTCTCCGCCACAAACACCACCTAAATCGGACCAAAACCACAACAAATCTTTCTTTTAAAAACATAAGAATTTAACACCCTTACACTTAATCATGAAAAAACAGAACAATAAACTTCTAAGACAGAAAGATCTTAGATCTAAATGAAGTGACGATTTAAACACATAAAAGCACTTTTATCTTGTCTAAAGTATGAAACAAACACAAGAAGAGCCAATGGTGGTGGTCAAATCAGCCGAAAAGGTGGAGCCGGTGGTGGTTTTCAGTGTTCGTGTTCACCGGTGGTCGTCGTTTGTATATCTTTAAAAAACCTAGATGAAGTCGTGACCACACACAGAAAAAAAAATGTATGATTTTGTTTTATGAAAGAAAGAGATGAAGAGAAAGAAAAAGGAAAAAAGTGTGATTATGTAGTTGTGGTGGTTGGTTTATTATGTGAGCAGATTGACTTGTGGGTTTTTTTTAAGGAAGAAAGAGAACATGATTATGGTGTTAGATCATTTAATGAAAAATAAACTACTAATGATTATGTATTTAATGAGTGTTTATTTAGTGAAATTTAAGTGTTTATTTATATATCCTTATCACTTTTTAGTGATTATGTATTTAATGACCCTTAACCAAACATTATCACTTTTTTTTCTTTTCTTTATATCCTTATCTCATTATCATCATCCACAAAAAAAAAAAAACAAATATCCATCACCCAAACCGACTCCATACATCAAACCACCACACAAGAACCCCGCGTCTCACTTGTTGCTACTGTTTAATTCGCCTCATGGTTTTGTTTCCTTTTGACATTTTAGGAGTTGATGAAAAGGCTCTATATTGTGGGATCTACCAACTATTTACACTCGCATAACATCATTCCAAAAGGTACCATTCGTTTTAAGGTGGGGCTATGGTAATAATATTCGATTTTGGAAGGATATTTGGATTGGAGAAGAACCTTTATGTTCTCAGTTCAACAGGTTATTTCGTTTAGACTTGGATGAAAACTGCACTATAAATGAGTGGTTTATCTCGAGTAACTGGATATGGCATTGGCGCAGATCAGTTACATTTGGACGTACAGAGGAAATGCTTCACACTTTATCAAATGAGCTACGCCACACTACCTTGTCATACTAAAAGATCTTATGTATGGGGAAGCTTAAGTGATGATGGGTTATTCTCAGTGGCTGTGACTCGAAGACATATAGATCAGTATCTTCCTTCTGATGTGGATTAAATGTTTTACCAAAATGGTGATATCTTCATTTTGGCGGCTACGTTTGGATGGGGGGGGAACTTCCTATGATTAAATCTATCGAACGAGGTTTAAGAAATTGATGCTATCATGCGTGGCTGATATGAATAATCATTGTCGTAGTCAAACGACCAGATTTTTTTATCTTGTGTCGTGCTTTAAGCGTTTGAATATGATTCGTTCTGGGTTTCTTATACTCAACCCCTACCTTCTTCCTTGCGGGCTTTGCCTCACCTGGGATAGACAATAGGTCGGGTCAATCATCACCAAGAATCTGGCTCATAATATTGTAGCCTCTATGTTTTGGGTGCTTTAAAAATACCGTAATAGTGTCACATTTCTCTCACAACCAATGAGGAAATGTGACATTTTTGATTTTATTCGTTTATTTTCCTTTTCTTGGTTAGAATATAGAGGTAGAAAAATTTCTAGTTGGATAGATTGGGTTTGTAACCCTTTGTAATACTTCTAGCTTTTTCTAGTTTTTATAAATCTTGTGTTATGTATTTTCATTGTTATGATTTTTATCAAGTATTATATAACACTAATAAAAATATTTAAGGTCAAAGTTAGGAGAATAAGACTTGAAAAATCAATAAGGAGAATAATTTTGAGACGGAGAGAGTAGTATTGTATTAAATTTCATGGGCTGTTCGTAGAACAACCTTTTGAATTACCTAGTTCTATATATATATATATACAATTAGCATATCACTAGGCGACAAAAAAGCCTGCATTTTGAATGGGCTTATTTCAGCCTGGTAATAAAAAGGTTCGGCCCATTATTATTTGCTCCAGTTTTGTATGAAAAAATTTGCAACGCATATAGGCGAAACAATCAGGAGTACCCGCGCGTTGCTGCGGAGCGTATTTTGTGCGGGTTTATTTTTCGGTCTCATGTTTAATATATTTTTTTTCTTATATTGGCTTATGTGTTGGACTTCATGTTTAAAGGTTTCATTTTTTGGCTATATGGTTTTTTTTTGCGCCTTAAATGACAGTGCGGGTTTATTACTTTTTTTAAAAAGAATTTTTATTTTACTTTTTTTAGTGCGAATTTATTTTTTCGGTCTCATGTTTAATAGTTTGTTGTTTTTTTATATGGGCTTATGTGTTGGGCCTCATGTTTAAAGGTTGGTTTTTTTAATTTTTGATTTATGTTTTTTTTTCAAATATAATTTTATGGGATTTGGGTAAAATGTGTCATAGGGCTTATGGTTTTTAGTGGCGTAAAACGATACCGTTTAATGCAATATAAAGTTGTACGTTTGTGACACTGTCGATTATTTTAAAGTTATTAGGTGTCGAAGATGTATCCGCAGGTATTTTTTTATCTGAATAAATCGGTACTTTTGTAATATTTTTTCCCCTATTTTGTGCCAAGCTATTTTTTTTATATTACCGACTTAAGAGGAAACAAAATTAAAAAAAAGAGACGCGAATCCTATCCGTACTCTTGGAGATTAGTCCAAACCTATCCACGAGGGCTACAGGAATACCATTGAGCTCCACATAGAGAACAATGTGGTACCTCTTCGATCTGACACCATCCGGTTGGTGCAGAATGGATGCTCATTCCACGGACTTCGGTCCGAGGATCCAAACCAACACCTCAAGGATTTCTTAAAACTTGTGGACTCACTTGTCCTTAACGGTGAAAATAGGGAAAGAACGCGTCTGCGTTTATTTTAATTTTCCCTTCGCGATCAAGCTAGCAACTAGCTTGAACGTCTTCCAGCAGGATCCATCACAACATGGGAGGATCTTACTACTCGTTTCCTTGCTCAATTCTTTCCACTGGGAAGAACTGCAAAACTCCGCAACGATATCCTGATGTTCTAACAACATCATGGAGAATCTCTCTCAGAAGCATGGACTCGTTTCAAGGACTTACTCCAGAAAGTCCCTCATCACGGCATAAATCTTTGGCTCCAAGTCAAAATCTTTTTGGACCATGTCACTACCGTCACAAGACGAACCATCGATCAATCGGCCGGTGGCAAGCTTCGTGACAGAAATGCTGAAGAATCCAAGGCATTATTAGAGGACCTCACCCTCTATGACAACGAAAGTTGGAACGACCCAAGGGATTTCGCTAAGCCGGTCAAGGCAATCTCTTTGCCTCAAGATGTCCCGAGTACATCCAACCGCCGCCTCATCAAGCTCGAAAATCAAGTCTAACGCTTGATGGAAGCTCATCTTGCTTCGATACAACCTACTCAAGTGAACAAAATCACTTCTTCATGTGAGATCTGCAGTGGTCCTCACGACACTCAGTACTGCATGGAAAATCCCGAACAAGCCTTTGTTGAATATGCATCCTCGCGTACCGACGAAGCGGGAGGTAAGTGGTACACTTTCAAACCCGAGCAAAACAATTTTGGTGACACCTACAGTCCGTCATGGAAAAGTCACCCAAACCTCAGGTGGAAACAACACCAAAATTCCTAAAATTGTTTTTCAAACCCACATAACCGGTTCTAACCTAACGGTTCAATCCCGAACCATTCCTTCAACAACAATCCTCAAAATTTTAACAGTCAATCAAATCTCGAAGGATTAGTGTCCAACTTCATGGCATCTCAAGACGCTAGATTGTCCAAGTTTAAAGCCGATTTCAAAAAGCAGCATTATAATCGAATGAACCAACAATATTGACATAGAGTTGAGAACGCATCACCGATCGAATAGAGGGAGCACTCCCTAGCGACACAGTTAAGAACCCAAAACTAAATACCTCTCGAGTTCTGTCTATTCGTTCTTACCTAACAATTGACCCCTAATGCTCATCTCACCCTTCCACTTCAACCAATGCAGTCAAAACATGTTCCAAGAAGGCAAGCCATTCTTAGACAATTCTGCTGCAAACCGGGATGGGAATTGGAACAGAACAAACTGAAGAACCCAAATCAACTCTTGAAGATGAATTCCAGGATTTACATCTCAACTACCGGTTCTTGAAGTCCTAGCTCACGCTCTAATCTATAACGCAATGTTGGATAAATATGTGGAAAGCTTAGAACTAGGCAAAAATGGATCAACATTCGTCCAAGGAGAAGTATCTACAAAGATGGAAGACCTTGAGCTATTCACTCTACCCTGTAGAGTAGGGGATTCAAAGCCTTTCGACACCTCATCTGATTTAGGATCATGTGTAAACATAATCCCGCTATACCTCTTCATGAAGCTTGACATCAGACTATTAGAAGAGACTGACCATATCTTCGGGTTGGCTGACGAAATCAAATCTTACCCTGTTGGGATTGTTAAAGACGTAAAAGTCCGCATAGGAAAACAAAATTTGTTATACGATTTCTACGTAATCGATATGAAGAAAGACCTCGAAACCCCTTTGCTAGTAGGAAAAGGATCCCTAACAACCACCAATGCAGTAATAGATTGTAGAAAAGCCAAAATAGCGGTAGGAGAAGGGATCACTAGGTCGGTATTCGGAGTAAAATGAGTCAATTTAGGTAAAGAGGAAGCGCCCTATTGGACCACGCTTGGAAAAAGGGAATCATACAAACCACGACCTAGCTCAGATGGAATAGGTGCGCAAACCCCTTATTATGCTAGGAAGGACTTCTTAGATTGTCATTTTCCCAGAGAATGGGAAATTGTTAGAGATGCTAAAATTAATCCCTTCAAGGACGTCCTAGTGTTTAGGCGAATGGTATAATTCCTAGGGGGCCTACCAATAAAAACCATAAGAGAAATATTTTGGGAGTCGGAAGACTTAATCGATAATCCGATCAATTGGGACAAACCCAGTCTGGGGGCACCAAAGATGGAGATGGGGCATGCATGCACAAAATAGATAATTAATCTTATGGAGAAAGAATCAACCACACCCCTACAATCAATTCCCACCATTAGAAGGCTCTCTGAAAGAGAAAGTCCAAGGGAGATCATCAACTTGGACCACATCTATGACACTTGACATGTGACTTCGAGTCTAGCTACAAGACTCATTAACAAAGAAAATCGCTTCTTGGGAGGCAACCCAATGTTCATTTTCCCGCATATTAGGAGTGTCGTGTGTTTTAATTCTCTTTATTTATTCTTTTATGTTGAGAATATATTACTTTTGTAATAATGCATTGATATGAGTTTTATAACTACGTCTTAATTACAATTCAAAGGTGTTTTGCTACAAAATAAGTGTAGAGGAATATATCCGGTTTTAAAGAACCAAATTCAAACAATTAAAATAAATTGTTTAGATTAATTCGCGTCAGTTTCGAGTCATAAGATAGCAAATGACTAATCCCATGTTTCCTATCAGGCAAATTTCATACAAAAATAACTTATATATTCGAGTGCATTAAGTTTTCAAAAGAAAACAAAATAAAATTTTGCTCATAGCCTAGAACGGCATCAGGATTCTCCTGACGGCGTCGTAATCCTAGCTATCAGGAAAATTTTGAAAATTTTTTCAAGTATTTTCGAAAATAGATGCACAACATTTAAAATTTGTAATTCTTTTATAAACCTGCATAAACCTATGATTACATCATTACTCTCATCCTATCTTTTACCGCTTCAACAGATCAAAACCACCCTAAATTCACGTTTTATATATATATATATAATATATAATATATATATACTAAATATATTATATATATATATATATATATATATATATATCCTCCCGATTTTATGCTTGGTGTAGTTGTCTTTATCTTTGATTACAGGTTATATTTGATAAGAAGAAGCTTGGAAGTTCTTAGGAAGTTTCATTGGATAATTCTTGGAGGAAGATTTAACTAGGTATCGCATGTTTCTTCTCCATTATTGAGTAAACCAGGGGAGTACTAGTTTCTTTTACTTGTTTTCTTATCCCTTTCTTCGTTTTTACATGTATTTCTATAGTACATTGAGGACAATGTTCAACTTAAGTGTAAGGAGAAATAAGCCTTAGAAACTATTCCTTTATTTGCCATTTGCTTTGTCCTTAAAATGATGAGTAATATATAAAAACATAGCATAAAAAGGTAATTTTGACCAAAATTTAAATTTTTTATGACATATACCTACGAAAACCGAGTATCAATAGCATCTCATGGATAGGAATGTCTATGACTAGCACAAAAACCCTCAAAATTCCACCCAAAAAATGTGAGGTTCGCCTTTAGATCTATGGGAATTCGAGTATCCATTATTGATACCCAAGATAGTTTATACCTTTAGCTTTCTCGAGTTATGGTTCAAATGCAGTCATATGTGTCTATTTCGTCATTACGGATGTGTACGTATGGTCTTTGTCACCTTTTCTGGAGCATTGGTATCGGTATTAAATTATATGAGTGTACCGGTAGTATGTTAAATTCTAGAACTTGTTTTTGTGATGCATCCCAAGACCGCATAGTAAATATTAGGATTTGCTAGATAAAAGGTACCAGGATTAACCCATGTTTTGAACCTGTAACTGTTATGATGGTCACACTGATCATATAACTATCCCACACCCTTGCCATGCACTCACTTTTAGTACAGGATACCCCTAGTACAACCCTCCGTGCCTATCATTTTTCACGGTTCTCGTAATTTTATGGTTAAGCCGAAATATTAATGAAGAGCATTGTTAACCCTTAAACCAATCATTACACCCAAATCGCCTTAGCATACCTCGTATGTACTCGCTTTTAGTATATTATTGTTTTAACCTAAGTTAATTATTGAGTACACGGTTGCTAAGTCCTTATCCTTGTAAATACAGTTTTGGAACGCTTGGGATTCATGGTAGTATTCATCTTATGAAGAATTGGGGAAGAAGTAATTTATTACCCCCAATAGAGCTCAATAAGCTCGATGTTTTTTTGATCCAACTCAATTTGGGTCATTAGATAGATTGTAAATATCGAGTATGTAAAAGTTCAAGTGTAGGGGTGTATCTATAAACCCCCATGATGTATTATATGTTTAATAAATGGCAGGGCAAAAGTGTACGAAAAAACGAGAAAAAGAAAAGAAAAGAATTGAAAATATATATATAAAAAAAGGTAAAAAAATATACGGGCTGCCATTTGCTTATGTTTGTGTTTATCATAGAGTAAAGAAAATAAAAAGAAAGAGTTTGATGTAGGTTGTGTAGAGTTTGTATACCTTTGTCCGAGTTCTTGGCTTAGCAACCAAACTAACGTGTATTCATATAAATAATTAGCTAACCATTCCACTCCAAATTCACCAAAAAGTCACTCCCCAAATGTATCCCATCCATATCCATTTCCATTTATGTTATCTTACACCTACACCCCACAACCCTTTAAAAAGACCTCTTTGACAATAATGAATAATACTTGTGCCTAGCGATGGAGGTTTGATTCTTTACCAAGCCTATGATAATTTATATGCTATGATAAGTAATGAGTGTTGATTTTTTGTTTCCTCATTATGTTATAATTTATTATACACCCGAGTGAAAAAGAGAATCTCAAACACTTATGTGAGATGCTAGTATATACTTTTTGTGCTTTTAATTACGAGGTCTAGAAGGTTGTGTTGTAAAATACTTTTAAAGAATAGGTGAAATGACCTTAATATTGCTATTGTCTAGGTAGAAAAGCCCATTTGCTTGAGAACAAGCAAATCCCAAGTGTAGGGGTATTTGATGAGGTGTCATTTTATACACTATTTCAAGGTCATTTAACCCCCTAACTTATGCAAATATACACATATTATGTGTTTAATCGTTTGTTTTTAGGTTTTTAGCACTTGGATGACATTTGGAGGAAATACACGCGACTTGGGCTCATTTAGAGAAGAAACGGACAAGATTACGGACCTACACCAAATCTCTTAAAGATTTATGCATACATCGCGTGGAGACAGCGTAGCAGGCATAAAGCGACGCCGTCGTGATCTATCCAGTGACGGCGTTAAAAATCTAGCGACGGCGTCAGGACGTCGCCGACTTAAAAGAGGATCTAGAATCATCTATGTGGCGACGGCGGCAGGACTTCAAAGCGACGCTGTCGCAACAATTTTCCTATATATATTAATCCAAAATTAGGGTTTTAAGTGTGTAACTGTATAATTTTAGGGAGATGAACCCTAGTCATTCTAGCAACTTTTAAGGTCGTTTTAGGGCCTCAAAACCCTTTTGTAACTATCTTTAATCCATGTTTTAATCAAGTAAGATTATTTATCATTAATAATTCAATATGTCTATGTGTTGTTTTAGATTGATTTAATTTCCGCTTCGCTTTAACTATTAACAGTTTATGAAGCTAAACCTCCTTTGTATTTACTTAATATTGCATGAAACTTAAGGTCCGAGAACCTTTTAATTCTGCTTCTTGTTGATGGATATGCGTGTTAGGCTCTAGAAAACTAGCCATAAGATATTAAATTGACATAGACATCTAGGGAAACCGAGAAGTGTAGAAAGGATAACCATCGGTACCATTCTTCATACTACCTTACCCATAATAAATGAGGTTGAAACTCTCACAACAACAACAAACCAACAACAAAAAAACCGAAAACGACGGGCTCGAAACTGGAGGAGGAAGAAAAAGAAGAGATTCACAAACCAATATTAAGGTAAGGTAGTATGAAGACTGTTACCGATGGTATCCTTTCTACACTACTCGCGTTTCCCTAGACGTCTATGTCAATTTAATATCTTATGGCTAGTTTTCTAGAGCCTAACATGGACATCCATCAACAAGAAGCAACATTAAAATGATCTACAACCTAAGTTTCATGCAATCATAAGTAAATACAAAGGAGGGTTTAGCCTAGCATGTTAAAGATAAAGCAAGAACATAAATCAATCAAACAGCATATAGACATATTGAACGATTAATGATAAACAATCTTACTTGATTAAAACATGGATTAAAAGTAGTTACAATAGGGTTTTGAGGCCTTAAAAACGACGTTAAAAGCTGCTAGAATGACTAGTGTTCGTCTCCTAAAAGTTATATAAAGGTACACACTTAAAACCCTAAAATCGGTTTAATATTTACAGGAAAATCGTTGCGACGGCGTCGCTTTGAAGTCCTGACGCCGTCGCCACGTAGATGATTCTAGATCCTCTTTAAGTCGGCCACGTCCTGACGCCATCGCTAGATTTCGGACATCGTCACTTGATATATCATGATGGCATTGCTTTATGCTTACGACGCCGTCTTCATGCTCTGTGAACACGATTCTTCACGAGATTTGGTGTAGGTCCGTAATCTTGTCTGTTTCTTCTCCAAATGAGCCCAAGTCATGTGTATTTCCTCCAAATGTCATCCAAGTGCTAAAAAGCTAAAAGTAAACATTTAAGCATATAATCTGGGCATATTTGCATGATTTAGGGGGTTAAATGACCCCGAAATAGTGTATAAAATGACACTTCATCACTAATCATCTTGATGCAAACAAGCTAAGTACTTTGCATCTCAATTAAAGCACATCCCATAAAAGGAAAGGATGCATTTACGCAAAGTGACATTTGACTTAGTTTGGCCAATAAGAGAGTAAAACCCATTACGTGATTAGAAACAACGTAAA